>JAJEJO010060254.1:19649-56654 GCA_020662805.1 Glaucomys volans | reverse complement strand
AATTTCTGCATTCCTTTTAAGCTATGTACAAACTTACACTTCTACCTATAATATTTCACCTATGTAATATAAAGATGACATTCTTATAAAATATTCACTGATTTACTAGTTAAGAAATATTTATTGTTTTCTTGAAAGGATGAACATAGATCAACTAAGTTTGCATTTTCCAACATATTTTGCAGAGTTCTTTTGTTTGGGGTATCCTAAAAATGATTCCTTTTTCTTCTGGAGAGTTGTTGGATTCTAGAGTAGTGGTAGATGGCTTTCTGATGATGCATAATGGCCTGGCAAACACTTTTCATCATGTCCCCAGAGCAATAGAGCAATGGAGAGTGTGGGGACATTGTGACCCTTGGCTCAGGGCTCTTTTCCACAACATCCTCTCACAACCCTCTCTCTAATCTGTTTGGTTCTAACTCCATAGATAATAGGGTTGAGCATGGGAGGTACCAGAAGATAGAAATTAGCAAACATGATGTGCACCACTCGGGGCACTTGATGGCCAAAGCGGTGGGTGAGGAAGGTAAAAAGGGCTGGGATATAGAAAGCCAAGATTACACACACGTGGGAGGCACAGGTACCAAAAGCCTTGAGACGGGCTTCACCTGAGGGCAACTGAAGAACAGCTCTCAAAATCTTTACATAGGATATGCCAATGACAATGATATCAAAGCCAACCACAGAGAAGGCCCCAAAGAGCCCATATGCACGATTGATTCTGGTATCAGCACACACCAACTTCAGCACAGCCATGTGCTCACAGTAGGACTGGGGAATGACATTGTTGGGGCAGAAGGGCATCCTGGAGACCATGAAGCAGAAGGGACTCACCCACAGCAGCCCTCTCACCATCACGGCCGACCCCAGTTTGATCACCACAGAGGTGGTGAGGATACTAGAGTGCCTCAGTGGGAAGCAGATGGCCACATAGCGGTCCAAGGCCATAGCCATGAGCACCCCAGACTCCACAGAAGAAAAGGCATGGATGAAGAACAGCTGGATGAGGCAGGCATGATATTCAATCTCATGAGCATGGAACCAGAGTATGGCCAGCATCTTAGGCTGTGTGGAGGAGGAGAGGACCAGGTCAGTGAGAGCCAGCATGGCCAGAAAGAGGTACATGGGCTGGTGCAGGGTGTGGTCAGTTCTGATTACATGCAGGATGGTGATATTGCCAGTTATGGCCACAACATACATGACACAGAATGGGAAGGCAATCCAGATGTGGGCACTCTCCAGTCCTGGAATTCCAAGCAGGATGAAGGACACAGGATGAGAAGAGCTGTTCCCTGAAGCCCACATCAGGGGATGGATACCATTTTCTCTGGTGTGAATGTAATCTAATCTCTGTAGGTGATGACAAACAGATCAATTATTATTGTTATTTATAAGACTTTTGAATGGGGTATGTGGAGTTAATGATAAACCAAAATAAATCCAAAATAAATTCAATTATTTTATTAAGTAAAATTTTGAAATGTAAGATGCTGCTGCTCATTATTTTGTGTTCATTTATGGCATTCAAAATGGTATCACAACATAACAGCTCCAAACATGATTTTTTTTTAGAATTACGTTTTATTTTAAAATTTAATGCACTAAAAAAAATCTTGGGAATTAAGGTCATATTTCAGTTTTGCCTTTTCATTCTTTACAACAAAGATCTCATTATTTAACCATTCCCATGTGTACTTTTTATGCCTCTATTAAGTCTCCTGGGCAACATTTCAAGGTTGAAAGTCAGCAAGGAAGAATTAAAGAATTCAAAATAAGGTGGGAGGGGGAGGAATAGAAGTTCAGTGGATAAGACAAAGAATATCAAACGCAAGGGAGGGGGGTAGGAAAATGAAAGTTGGTGGAATGACTTTCCTATGTACATATATGAATACACTATATATGTATGTAAATTCATGAGTGAATGTCAACATCATGTACATCCACAGGAAATTAATTTTAAAAAACTGGGCAAATGGCTTAAAGATCAACAGAGGGAAGGGAATAGTATGTTGTGGGAAAAGGGAAGGGGAAAGAGAGGTATTGGGGTCTGAATTAGAGTAAGATAAATTCCATGCTTCTATAATTATATCAAAATGTGTTCTACTGTCATGTCTAACTAAAAGGAACCAATTTTTTAAAAAAGATCAGAGCCATGTATGAGTGATGTTGAATTAGAATGGACTCTAGGAGGGTTACCGTGAGGATATGGTTTTGGAGATAGATGAGGGACCAATTGTGCATCTGTGAATAAACATCTTTAGTGTATGGCTCCTGCTTCTTTAGAGGTAAAATTGGACCAGTCAAAGTCAGGCCATAAATATTTTAGCTTCATGGGCTATGCAGTCTCTTGTGCATCTAATCAGTTTAAACTTTGTAGTGCAAAATCCGCAGCCATAGTCCATACATAAATGCATGTGTGTGACTTCTTTCCAGTAAAAGCTTATTTATAGGGCTGGGGATATAGCTCAGTAGGTAGAATGCTTGCCTCACAAACCCAAAGCCCTGAGTTCAATCCCTAGCACCACAAAGAAAAAAAAAAAAAAATTATTTACAAAATCAGGGTACTGCTGGAAGGGTGGTCCTAGTTGATGACCTAGGTCCTAGGCTAAAGATAATAACAAATAAGTGTCATCATTTTGTGATAACAGCCTTTTATCTGGATAACAATATCCTAAGATGGCCCAGCAGAGCCCACTTAACCCTACTCTGAGCCGCACTCACAAGACAGTTCTGTTCATTTCTCATGCTAGAGGTGGCCCTGCTGCCAGCGAGTACCCTGAGCTGCCATCCTCTGTCTGCACTTGCCTTATGTGAGTTGACTCCCTGGTGGATCCCTCTGATGAATGTAGCTACCTCAAATCCTTAGGACGCTGGTGACTTTTTTCTTATTTTTTGCTTCTTACTCTCAATTCTGTGTCTTCTCTCTGCTTTTACCTAACTTCTAACAGATACCTGCAGCCAGAAGAGTATCCTTTTTTAATCCTTCAAACAAATTAATTTTGGGAACTAAAGAATGTTTCATTTTATTAGACAGATTGGTTCCTAGAAATTGGTAACTACCATTCTATTTAGATAATAATTATTGGTCTACTCTAAACACACACTGTGACCAAGAAGAGTGCTATGAAAATTCGTTAGCAAACATTGTTTGGCACCCAGGGTCCACGCTTTGTCTCCTTCTGCCTGGCCTGAGCTTCCCAGTCTTATATTTTCTGTTGAGGCCAGTCTTTTTCCTACTTGTCTTTGTTCCACTGTTTGTCACTTTTCCCTGTGGAAACCCAGTCGTGGCCTCTTGGAAAGGCATTTTAGACCACCCTCATTCTTGCACCAGACACTGGAAGAGGTGCTGGCTCAAGGTACGGCTTCCCAGTGTGTGTAATAATCTAACTGTGGAAGGGCCAGTTCTTGAGGCCCAGCACTACAGATTCCGAAAGTTAATTGTTTCTAAGTAATCGTTTCTAAAATCTCTTCATCCTCATTTTACCATGAAAAAACAGTTCGGAGTCATTAAGTTATTTGTCTGACTTCACATTCTAAAGTTTTCTCTGAGTGTGCAACTCTGCAGCAGGGGCTTCTGGTGATGTTGCTGCCCTTGCTACATAGTGAGTGAGTGGGACTCTGCCCTGGTCAGGTGAGGCATAGACAGGTGCCCTGTCACTACAACGGCAGACAGGAAGGGGCTTGCACAGGTGTGCACTGGATTGGAGCCATATCCGCAGTTGGACCTGACCACTGCTGCTTCCTTGGACTGGGTCTCTGGCCCAGGCTGTGGCATGGCCGGCTGAGCCTCTGGAGATGTGCTGCTTTGTCTGTGATCACATCACTATTGGCCTCTGCCCACAAGCCTTAATAGAGGGTTTAGCTGTTAACTCTCTCTGGGGGTGGTAACTCCCTTCCTGACCACATTTTCGCTACCTAAACTCTGCAGTCTCTTTCACTATCCAGTCTTTTCCTTTCCTTTCATTCTTAGTCCAGCCTCCACGATGGGAACTTTACAGGAAAGAGCTCACCCATGAAGAGGGACATGCCCCTGTCTTTTATTTTGCTCTTTCAGATTTCCTGCTCTCAGATGAAGTGGAACCCAATTGTTGAGTGGGATGGAGCTTTAGTTTTGAAAGCCTCTGTTTCTTCTCTGAACTTTCCCCTGTTGTCCCATGAAATCAAGTGCCTTCATTGAAAAAAATTCCCTTGATATTTTTTTTTTCCTTCAAACCTTAGGAACTCAACATAGGCAGATTTAAGACTGTGTCATGTGAAGTGGAAGAGATCTAACCAATCCTTGGTTATTTTCGTATAATGTAGGAAATTTTAATAACGGAAATACAGTTTATCAGCTTGCTGTTGGCTTTAGGGATGACAATGTGCTTTCCTAAATAGTAGGAAAAAGATTAATATAATTACCCTTTCTGTTCAACTTTTTTTCCTCCTCTCTCATGTTATGATGTTTTTTCTGTTTTCCACAGGTCAGAGTTCCTAACGATCATAATGTGTACTGAGCGCTGAACCTTCATGCATATCCATAATGCACTAATACAAAAAAATCTATCTCATGTCTTTTATGAATCTTACATTAAGGATGGTCACACTTTGAACTTCTGATTCAATTTTTTCTGTTCCACCAAATAAAATCTAACTCACAAAACTCTGCAGGTTTTGGTTGAGGAAATTTAGCTACACGAACAATGTTCTTGCACTGAGTAGAGCTCAGCTTTCTCTGTGCTTTTGGGTTTGAGTCCAGGAATGGTACCCCTGGCTTTGTTGGACCTCTGCTACTCTGCCCATCATGTGGGAATAGTTATTTCCATCAGTCAACTGAGTTGGTGAAGCCAGAGAAAGATCAAACAATAAAATGGCCTAAGGTCTTGCTAAAGAATAGCTTCCTGGAAATTTTGATTCAGTTTTCTTACTTTGGGATATCTAAAGCTAAGTTGTAGAATGATAACAATGGAACAGGTTGGTTTCAGAATCAACCTTGCCTCAGGAGGGGTTGTGTAAGGGGCAGCCTTTTTACCTTTCTAGGTCTCCCTGGAGGACACTGTAGAGTCATGATTCTTTCTCCTCATCTCATAGTGAAGCTTGGGGACCGTGGACCCCCGGACCTGGAGCTCCCAGATATTCAGGCCTTTCTGTGCAGTGAATCTCCTTGCCTTTCAGCTTCTGGGAGACTCTGCATCCTACTGCTCTCTGAGAGGGGCACAGGTGCCTGAAATACAAGAAATCACTCAGGTTGAGCTCGGCTCTGTCTTTGACCGAGCTGGGTATGCACATAAGCATTTCTAACAAGCCCCTGGGATTTAGCCTTTGGCAGAAACCTCAGCATGGAGACTATTTAAAGGACTAAGCCTGGCCTTTCCCTCCCCAAGCATTAATCCTCTGCCCCCCTTCCCCTTCCTAAGTCCCACTGCCTCATACTCAGTCTTCCTCTGAGACTGGACACTAATGCAGGAAACATTAACCCCTAACTTTCCTGTCTTCACAGTAAACATGAATGCAAAGGCATTTCAATTCATGTGCAAAAAGGTTGTAGTGATTACCTGAGTGTGAGCAATGTACACATGCATTTTTGTTCATCTGATGATGTGTATTTATAATTGAAGGATTATTTTCTGAAATTTGAAAGTGTGTTGATATTTCATGTGTATTGATGTGTGAATCGAGGTTGGTTCATAAATATATATATGTGTGTGTGTGTGTGTACATATATATAAATATATATATATGTGTGTATATATATGAGACTGGATTTGCATGTGATTGTGTGTAAGGTTATTTATATGTGACCATATAAATAATTATTTGCTTTAAGTGTGCATAATTAGTGTGAAGCCATCATTCTCTGAGTGAGCTGTCACTGAACGCAGCTGCTTTCTGAAGGCACATGCATAGCTACATGCCTGGTGGTGTGAGATGGCATATTGGTGTATGTGTATGAGTGTGCAGACATGATGTGTGGGACTATATGAGGGTGTTGATAATTGACTAGTACTTCATTGTGTACTGGGATGGCGATGGTTCTAGGGCCCCTCCCTTCTAAGTGGGTAATTATCCAGAGAAGGAAAAGAAATTCTGCAGGAGATCCTGCCATAGTCATTTCTTTATCGTTCTAAGGCTGATTCTCTCCTCACTCAATCTGAAGACTAAAGTCTGCACCAAGCTCCCTTTCCCTCATTACTCTTTCAGGCCCTACTGGCATTATTATTTTTCAGCATTCCCTGATTTTAAAATCTCATCTTTGATCAGATATTTAAGGAAGATGAGAAAAGAACATTTAAAAACAGAAAAACAAAAGATTAATTCACAAATTACAAAGCAGTCAGGCTTCAAGACATGTGCTTCACAAAATGAAAATCCTAACATATATTTTCAGGAAAAAAACACAAAAGTTGCCAGAATCATCAAGTTTGCATTATTGTGCTTATGGTAGATTGTGATCATCATATTTTAAAAGGGCACGATTTACTTTTGGATATCTCCATAATGAAATAATAGGGATAACAGTTTTTATTGGGGGGTCCAGGTTTTCAAGAAATATTCTGGGTCTTATAATTTTGCAGATCAGGCTGACATTATGCCTTGAAATTTTGTTATTATCTCAGATTGAAATTTATACTTCTTTGTTGTTTCTTTTAATTTGGGAATTTGCTCAGTATAATGCAAGCAGAAAGTTCAGGTCTTCTTTCCTTCCTTCCTTCCTTCCTTCCTTCCTTCCTTCCTTCCTTCCTTCCTTCCTCGTTTCTTCCCCCTTCCCTTCCCTTCCCTCCCCTCCCCTTACCTTACTGCACCTTACCTTCTTCAAGGAAATTTGTCCCCAAACAGAATGTGATATTTGGGATAGGACCTGTGTTTACTCATCTTCTGACTCTTCAACAGTCCCACATGCCACTGGGACTCCAAGCACACATGGCATAAAGTCTCTTGGAGAAATCACTTCTTATGTCAGCCACATTAATTTTTTAATATTTGAGGAAGACTTGCTGTAAGGAGTGTGTATTAGAAAGCCCAACCTTTGCATGATTGGCCCCCAACAGGTCCCTTACAATTTGTACCTTTCAGAAGTTGGTACCTCTTGAAGAATTCTTTGAGAACTTAGGAACAAGGCTTCTAGTCCTGTTTTGAAGCCTAGTGTCTATTAGAATGCACAAAGATTTCTAGGCAGTACTGAGAGTCCAGTTAAGTTTGATTACAATAAACTTGTAGCCATACCAGTTTATGATTGTGAGTTTACAAGGGTAGGGCAGGAAAGGGTGTTTATTAAGGAGGATTTAAAAAAATTTTTTCTAGTTATGCATGCCAATAGGATATGTGTTGATATAATTATACAAGCATGGAATGTATCTTATTCTAATTAGGACCCCACTCTTTTGGATGTACACAATGATGAGGTGTTTTTATAAATGTACATAGGAAAATTATATCAGATTAATTTCACTGTCTTTCCTTTTCCTATCCCCAGTCCCTTCCCTTCATTCCCCTTTGTCTAATCTATTGAACGCTTCCACCTTGTTGTGTGTTAGCTTCCACATATCTGTGAAAACATTTGACCTTTGGTGTTTTGGGATTGGTTTATTTCACTTAGCATGACAGTCTCCAGATTCATCCATTTACTGGTAAATCTCACAAAATCATCCTTCTTAATGGCTGAGTAATACTCCATTATGTATATGTGCCACATTTTCTTTATCCATTCATCTGTTGAAGGGCACCTAGTTTGGTTCCATAGCTTGGGTATTTAGAATTGTGCTGCTATAAACTTTGATGTGGTGGTGCCACTGTAGTGCAATGATTTTAACTACTTTGAATAAATACCAAGGAGTGGGATAGCTAGGTCAAATGGTGGTTCCATTCCTAGTTTTTTGAGGAATCTCCTTGCTATTTTCCAGAGTGGTCATACCAATTTGCAGTCCCACTAACAATGTATGAGTGTACCTTTCTTCCACATCCTCACCAACATGGAAGAAAATGTTATTGCAGAGACTGACTTGAGGATCCTGAGTCGTATTACTATATCTAGGTAGAAGCTTGGCCACATAGTTCCTGTATTTTCACTTGTGATGACCTTTATGTCCACACCACCTCAGTCAGTGACATTTGGAAATGGCCTGGACCTGGTCACAGCTCAAAGATATTTGATCTCTGAGTTCTTAAGCTTATTGTTCTTTGACTACAGCATTCTTTCTAGTTCTTTTACTTGTCCTATGTTCTTTCAAGTCATCCATTCCTTGTGTGTGTATGTATGTACATGTATATGTAGTATTTGATATAAAATATAAAATTATTATTAACACAGATATACAATGCATATACAATATGTAGTGATAGATATTTTATGCATACATACATATATCCTTTTAACTTTCTTTTTAAAATTCCTTTGTATAGAATCTAGTTATTATAGTCCATCATTTCAACCATACTCATGTTAATCACCTCTACCACTATTTTTACTTTATAGTTACCATTCAATGTATCACTGTCTCCTGCTACTTTTTTTTTTAACCACTGAAAAACTGCTAGAAACAGTAACAGAAATGATCGGATTTTTGCTATTGCAAGTCCATGGTAACTAGCCTTATCTGCACTTTTGCAAATGCCCCAATGTATTTTCACATTCTCTTTCTTAAAAAAATACATATATATATATATATATATGTGTATATATGTATATATATATTATTTGTTCTAATTAGTTATACATATCAGTAGAATGCATTTTGGTGCATCATGCATAAACAGAATATAACTTCTCATTCTTCTGGCCGTACAAGATATAGAGTTATACCAATCATGTAATCATATATGTACATAGGATAATAATGTACAATACATTCTACTATAATTCCTACCCCCATACCCCCTCCCCTATCTTCACTCCCCTCTGTCTTATCCAAAGTACCTCTATTCTTCATAGGGTTCCCCCATCGTGAGATAACATCTGCATATCAGAGAAAACATTCTGTCTTCAGTTTTTTCAGATAGGCTTATTTCTCCTAGCAAAATAGTCTCCAGTTCTATCTATCTACCAGCAAATGCTATAATTCTATTCTCCTTTAAGGCTGAGTAATATTCCATTGTGTATATATACCACGGTTTCTTTATCCATTCATCTATTGAAGGGCATCTAGGTTGGTTCCACTATTGTGAATTGAGCTGCTGTAACATTGATATGGCTGTGTCACTGTAGCATGATGATTTTAAGTCCTTTGGATAGAAAATGAGAAGTAGGATAACTGGGTCAAATGGTGGTTCCATTCAAGTTTTCTAAGGAATCTCCACACTGCTTTCCACATTGATTGCACCAATTTGCAGTCCCACCAGCGACATATGAGTGTACCTTTCACATTCTCTTTCTTAACTTGTGCAGGACACATGTTAAAAATGTTGCAGTAATGATAATAATAGTCTGACCTTCCTGGCTAAGCATGTTGTCCAGACTCCACCCTTTATACATGGTCATTTTCTTTTGTTATTTTATATTTCTCATTAGTAAGCAGAGCTTCTAGGCATGCTGTTAGAGGCAGACTTTCTCACTTTTGGCCCTCAGGAGCATATCAGATTTTGTCTGCCTCAATTCTTCCTTCTTTCTAAGCATGGTGCTCTCGCCATCTTCCTCTCCCCCACTTTAGGGCTCAGCACCACATTCCAAATGAAATCAAACCTGCCTTGAGGGGAAATGGCTAGGTCCATGCTCTGATTCTCCCTTATTATTTCAAGGAGATTCTTGCTGATGTCAGCTGTGATGTAAAGTTCACAGACATCACAGAAAAATAAGAAAATGTGCCTTGACTGGACAATTATTTTTGGTGAACTTTATTCCTCCCAAAGTCATATGTTGCAGTCCTAAACCCCAGTCCTCAGAATGTGACTTTATTTAGAAATAGTTATTGCAGATTTAATTGTATGTTGATGTCATTCTGGAGCATGGTGAGTTCCTAATCTAATATGACTGGAATCTGTCTATAAAGGGGGAATGTGGATGCAGAGATACACAGTGAGAATGCCATTGGACAAAAATGCAGAAAACAAGGCGAGATATTTATAAACCGAGGTTTCCATCAAACCACAGGAAACTAAAAGAGAATCACAGGACAGATTCCCTTAAAAGCCAAGAAAAGGAACCAAACCTGCTGACACTTTGATCTTGGACTTGCAGCCCCCAGAATTTCACACAATGACTTTATCTTGTGTAAGTCACTTAATTTGTGGGAGTTCATTATAGAAACCTAGCAAACTGATAAACAACCAATATATTTTTACCCATTATCCTAAATCTTTATCTATAGAAACTTATACCTTTTGTGGCTTATTGGAATTTCACATAATTTTACTCTAATTGTTAATCTAGACAGGGACCCTAAAAAAGATTAATGTCAAGAGTCCCACATACCCTAGAGGTAGGCTTATGTTTATGTAGAAATAAATCAACTCATTATTGGCAAAATGATGAAGAAACCATAAATAGTTCTGAACATATAATTAAATTTGGATAGAAGATTCAATACAAATCAATGAAGAAAATTGTTATTATAATGTTAAAATAAAATAGAATATCTATATGATGAAAGCAAGATGACTCTCAATCCCTATTTCACTATAAAATTTTTTATTACAGCTATAACATAAACCTGAATTTGAAAGCTAAAATTATAAAACACCTAAAAGAAAAACAATATGATAATATTTTCATGATTTTGGGGGAAGCAAAGACATCTTAAGTGAAATAAGTCAGACTCAGATAGAGACTGCCTGTTCTGACTCCTATGTGAAAGCCAAAAATGTCAATTGAATGTAATTACCAAAGGTTGGGAATTGTGGAGGTGTGAGTGGATAAATGATGGAGGGTGTTGGATAGCAGGTAATAAAACACAATGATAAGGATTCAGTTCTGATGTTCCACAGCGCAATCAGATAACTGCAGTTCATATATGTATGCATGTTTATATGTATATATATGTATGTATTTTTATATGTTTTATGAAGATCTGCAAAAGAGGAGCATTAAATCTCCAAATGTAAAAATTACAAGGAGTGGGAAATGCTTATTACCCTGATTTGGTCAATGCATACTATAGACATATGTTCAATCCCATTTACATTGTAATAAAGAAAAAATTTAGAAATATTATAAAGATAATAAAATAATTAAAGAAGAGATGTAAATATGTAATTTTGACTTGCTTCAGCCTAGTGTGGGGAGCTTCCTGGGAAATTCCAGTTGTCATACCTATGGTGGAGTCCCCAAGGGTATCTTGGCAGCAGGGGAGAGTTATGTGCTGGGCTCCTTTAAAGAGGGCCAGGGCCAGGATTCACCTACAAGCAGACCTAGGCAGGAAGTGGAAGAGGCACCTGTCCTTCTGTTGAGAGCAGGTAAGATACTAGGACCAGAAAGAAGAAGCCCATGAGACAGATTGTGGAATGCAAAGTTACAGGGAAGGATAGAGCAGAGAAACAGGATGCAGAGGGGAGAGGCAGGTGCTTAGAGGCAAAGGAAGGGTAGAAAAGGCAGAGTGAAGGGTAGAAATACTGGGGAGAGGGGTCAGAGTAAGGTTCAAGTGGAAGGCTGTGGGATTAAGGGAGAGCAAGCAAGGAACTTGTAGACACATATTTCTTTCCTGGAGAAAACTCAAAACCCTGTATGTCAAGTGAATGGGGTAGACTTATTGTGATTCTTCGTGGCCCTAAAATGTGACATTTATTACGTATTTATTTCCATTTCACTCTGCTTTTAAGTAAGGGTGCTTTCTGTATCCCCATTTATCAGGAAATGGGTTGTTTGAGTCCTTCTATCTGCCTTCAGTTCTACCTTTTCACAGGGTCCTCACACTCTGAGTTCCCCTCTGCTCTCCTTGACTGTGACCATTCATGTTTAAAAAGACATACTTCAAATAAATCTTGACTTTTTTTGACCATCCTGGAAACAACTGAAAGCAGGTAGATCAGGGACCTTTTAAAAGTTCAAGGCTACAGATGGACATGAGTTCCCAAGCTCCTACTCCCAGCCAGTGAGAAGCAAGGACTTCTGTCTCATTTTTGCTATTTTGCCAGAATAATCATAGTCCCAGTGTCCACCACTTCCTCCGTGACCAAAACTCCTGGAGACAGAAATCTGTATTTAGTGTTGCTGCTTCCTGTGCCTAACCTCCTCACCATAAAGTAAACCACAGAATGTCACCAAAAGAACAACAGACACACAATTTAGTTTAATGCAGATGCCTGGGCACCATTTCCAAATGTTTAGGTTCATGTGATGTGGGCTCAGATCTAGGCTTCATATTTTAAAACCTTTCCAAGTGATTTCAGTGTACATGTGTGATTCACAAGTACTGATCTCCTCTACCAACTTATATTAAGTTTTAAGAAAAGTCAACAAACTGTGTGATCTTCATTGAATCAGTCAGTATGTTTTGAGGCAAGAAGTCAAGACCTTGCTCAGGTTTTTTGATGCCATCAAAATGGAAGGATGATGAGTTCCTGGAGTCACTTTCTTACCTTCTTCCTTCTAACTTTCTTTAAACATGTAACTTGCAATCAGTGTTTTTTTTTTTAAGTGCAATTATTTTACATAATGGCTTAAAGGTAATCCTAAGAAAGTCATAAATATATTTCCTCTATTTAGTCTAGTATTGTAAGGCTAGTTTTGCTCTGAACTTTTAAATCCAATGCAAGGATGTATAAAATAGGAATTTTCAAATGTTTTTAAGAAGTGTTAGTAGGGCTGGGGTATAGTTCAGTGGTCGAGTGTGAGACCATGGATTCAATCCCCAGCACCCCAAAAAAGTTTCAGTCAATTGTTCCAACCTTATTTATAACATCCTGTTCTTTTCTCCAGTGATCTAAGGTAAGATTGCAATCATATTTTTTTATCCTCATTCACAATATTTTGGAAATACTCATTTCTTGAAACATTTATTTTATATCTTTGTCAGCATTACACTTCATTAATTACAATAGCTTTATAAATTATGATTAAAGTTCTGTTTTTTCAATTTTTTTCTTTTTTCTTTTCTTTTTATTTTTAATGGTACTGGGGATTGAATGAAGGGTGTTCTACAACTGAGCTACATTCCCAGCCCTTTTTATTTTGTATTTGAGACAAGATCTCAAAAAATTGTTCTGGCTGGCAACTGAAGAAAGGTAATGCTCTTTCCTCAGCCTCCTGCATCACTGGATTGCAGAAGTGTGCCACCATGCCCTGGCAAGCTCTGCCTCTTTGTTATTTGCTGTTTCATGCTGAATACATTTGCACACTTAGAGTGTAGGTGGAGTACATTTCAGGATCCATGTGTCATTATTTATTAAATGTCTTGGGCGCTATTGAATGATATGCTTTGAATTTATGTGTTTCTGAATGGGAGAATTCCTGTCTGTTTACTATGAAAGATTTGTATCTTCAGGAAAGGAATTAACCCACTAAACCTTAAGACTTTTTTGTTTCTGTTCAAAAGTAACACAGATTCTTTTATTTGTTTGTCTTTTTCATTTGCTAGTACTATTAATAGTAGTTATGACAGTAGATGTGGCATTTTCTTAATGATTTTAATGAAAATACTCAATAGATCACTAGTAAACAAGTTTTATCTGAATTTCTGGAAGGTAACCTTTATTAGATAATTTTTTATTTTCTTCTTAAATATGAAGAATTTTATCTTGAATCGCTATTGGATTTTATGGGTTTTCCTTGTCTCTACAGAAAATTAGTATAATTATATTATTCATAGATTCTTGATAGGAATAATTTTTCATTAATAGGACAAAATCAACAGTGTGAAATGCAATAGGCATTGGAAGTTTTGCCTCTAACTTGCTGATAAGTTGTTTGTATGTGTCTTCAGAAGTAATTAGGTTAATAACTTTCTATCTTTTACACTCTGGAATAGGGTTCTTGGTGTCAGTGCTGTAGTGATTTGGGGCTGGATAATTCATTGTTGTAAAGGGCTTTGTACATATAGGATTTTGGCAGCATCCACCCCTGATCTCTGCTTTCTAGTTGCCAGTAACACCTTCTTCCAGTTATGACAACTAAAAGGTTTCCAGATATTGCCAAATGACTACTGGCAGTTAAAGACAGGTTGTGGAAATAGTCCTTCTCTTCTGTGCTAGAAAATTTTGTAAAAGATGGAAATGTATTTTTTTTTCATTTGCTAACTGTTGTGCTTTGGATATGAGATATCCCCTTAAATTGTATGTGTGAGACAACTCAAGAATGTTCAGAGGTGAAACACCATGAGAGCTGTAACCTAAATAGTGGATTCATCTACAGATGGATTAGCTAGTTAGAAACTGTAGGCAGGTGGGGTGTGGCTGGAGGAGGCAGGTCACTTTTGGTGTGCCTCTGGGGTTTATATTTTGTCCTTTGTGTGTGGAGCTCCCTCTGCTTCATGGTTGTCGTGCCCTGAGCTTCTTTCCTCTACCATGTCCTTTCACCATGACGTGCTGCCTCATCTTGGGCCTAGAGCAATGGAGTTGACCAACCATGGTTGAGCCTCTGAGACTATTAGCCAAACTAAAGCTCTTCTCTTAAGTTGTTAGGTCTTTTGGACACAGTGATGCAAAATTGAAAAAAGTGCTAACATTCTAGGAATAAGGATAACACTGTTTTTCAAATCTTTTACCATGACAAGCCCTAGTAAAAGAGAATTTATGTTTTTGACTCATTTTTATCTTTATTTCTATCATTATGATTCTATTTATGAGCCCACTGGACTAGTGATGGGGGCCAAGGATGGATGATATCCTTATTGAAGTACCTTCTATCTTCTTGTTGAGTTCCTCTGGTTAATGTCTGGTGAGTATAACACCTGCTGTCTGCATTTTCTTAGGAAAGCTCCTTATTGGACAGTCAGTGATGAAGCAAGTAGTCTCATATTTCCAGGACATTAGGAGTCTGTTAATTCTCAAGATAATGCTAAAATAATAATATGAGAATCTAAATAAGATGTGGATTCCCACTAGGGTACTAGATCAGACTTGCTGCAGAAGTCACAGAATTTGAAACCTTTCAACCCTTGTTTGGAATAAGGCAGTCCAAAGCCTGGTAGTTGTCCTGGAGACCCACATTAAACATCCCAGGAAAACACATTTTCTTTTTATTTTTTGGTACTAGAAATTGAACACAGGGCTGCTTTACCAGTAAACTACATCCCCAGTACTTTTTTAATGTTTTATTTTAGGTGGAGTCTTTCTAATTTGCTGAGGGTCTTGCTAAGCTGCTGAAGCTGGCCTCAAACTTATGATCCTCCTGCCTCAGCCTCCCAAGTCTCTGGGATAACAGGCATGCACCACCACACCTGGTGGAAAATATTACATTTTCTAATGAAAACACTGCAATTCATAGAGATCAACCCTATATCTTTCAGAAGGCTGGAAGTAAAAAGTCTTCCTAAGGGATCAAGCTAATTTTGAGAAAGAATTTATGACTGAAAAGATTAAGAACCATATGTAGGGTAAGCTATTTCTTTGTATTTGCATGATGAATGTAGTTGAAAAAACTATATTTGTCAATAGCAACCTTTCTTCAGTTAACCTCAGTTAGGATGGGAGCTTGTCAGGAATGCCTCAGCCATGGGACCTGGGTGACAGCTTATTTTGAGGGGACTGAGAGAAGAGGATGCAAGGTGTGTTAGCACATTTCTCTCTGGGAATCCCACTCCCTGGTGTAGAGCTCTTACAGGGCCAGCAGCAGTTGTGTGGGAAGGTTGTGAGTCTGTCAGCAGCTCTGGTGTATGGTACACGTCAAGGAAGCACTGACCACAGTTGGAAGGCTGAGGCAAATGGACACTCAGCACTGTGAATGGGAGATATGTCCTCCTCATCCAGCCTTATCACTTCTGTTCTCCATGTGATGTGTCCACGTATACAACTAAACCTCCTTCTCAAGTCAACTTGAGACAAAGTTTCTTTCAAAACATTTTCAGCAGAGAGAAAAATTATCTACTCTTTTCTTTCTCCTCTTTATTGCTGTCTATTTACAACCATCACCAACTAATTTCTTCTATCCAGATAGAGGAAATGCTCTCTTCTGCAACATGCTCAGAGTACCCATAAAGGGATAAACACTGAGGCATGACAGTTTCTTCTTCATCACTTACTGTGCCCCACCCACAGTGACTCTTGGCCTAAGGACAGCTGTTGTCAGAGGAGTCCTTCTGTGCCCTCTGAGGCTCCCTCACCCTGCTCTGCGGCAGGCAGCTGTCAGGTTCTGGCGAATGGTGTTTGGTATTCTGATCTCTCTGAGATGTGGGGGTCCAAATTTGTGGGAGCAGTGCTCATTAAGACAATTGATAAAGGGTGAAGATTTCAAGAACACAGAGGAGTTTAGAAAATAATACCTGTATTTTCCTGATTCGGATGGAAAATCTTAAGCATCTGTGTTTTTACTTTATGTGGTCTTACTATCTTTTGAATGAAAGAAATGAAATATTGCCCTTAAATCTGAAGTTTCTGTTCATCCATTCTCTGTTCCCATCATATTCATTCACAATACTGTGATTTGATGTTTGTGCATGCACATGTGTGCATGCTTGTGTCCTTTACTTTCTGCAAATAGAATGTAAATATTTTATAATTTTCAGGACATATATCTCAGTCACACTTGATTTTGTGTTTCCTTGTCATTCCTTGTCATTTTTTTTTTTTTTACACAAATGCCACTCTCTAAAGTATTAAAAAGCTCACAGGTTGCACATCAGGCCACGGGCTGAGTTTAACTCTGCATCGTTGTCTGCAAACCTCTGCAATGCTCACTTTATATTTACAGAAACCTATACCATGAACTATAATTTAGGATTTTGGCTTCTTTTAACCACTACTCCTATATACCTGTTTTTTTGTGGAGCTCATGACCACCACAGCCATGATATCAGAGCTCCTCCATATCACAGAATATCCCATTTAGTTTACTAAATATATAAATCTCAAAAGGTGTGTTTCAAAACAGGAGTCTTCCTAACTGAAGAATTGTTCAGAAACATATCTAAGAATAAATATAGATTTGATGAATAGTGCAAAAGTCTTAAATAAATACCATGAAGACTGTTGAAATCTATTCCATATTTTTCTCTGTATAGAAAAAGTTGTACTACATTATCTCTTGTCAGTAAGATATATCTATAATTCAAATCACAATTAAATTTAGTTTGAATGCAGCTAAGATAAAGTATTTGTTTGTTGTTTGTTTGGACCCAGGAGCAGCTTAACAAGATCTATTCGTGATGTTTCTTCCCAATACCTCAGAAGTTGAGGTCTCCACATTCCTACTGATCGGGATCCCAGGGCTTGAGCATATGCATGGTTGGATCTCCATCCCTATTTGCCTCATGTACCTCATGGCCATCGTGGGCAACTGCACCATCCTCAGTGTCATCAGAGCAGAGCCTTCCCTGCATGAGCCCATGTACTATTTCCTCTCCATGCTGGCCCTATCTGACTTGGGCCTGTCTTGCTCCTCCATCCCCACTATGTTGAGTATCTTCTTGTTTAATACCATGGGGATTTCTGCTGATGCATGCATTGCACAGGAATTCTTCATCCACGGATTCACAGACATGGAGTCTTCAGTGCTCCTGATCATGTCCTTTGATCGCTTTGTAGCCATTCGTCACCCCCTGAGATATAGCTCCATCCTCACCAGCTCCAGAGTTGTACAAATTGGATTGGTATTTGCTGTTAAAAGCATTCTCCTAGTGCTTCCCCTTCCTTTTACATTAAAGAGACTCAGATACTGTAATAAACGCCTGTTATCACACTCCTACTGCCTCCACCAGGATGTCATGAAGCTGGCCTGTTCTGACAACAGGGTTAATTTTTACTATGGGTTGTTTGTTGCACTCTGCATGATGTCAGACAGTGTATTCATTGCCGTGTCTTATGTGTTCATCCTAAAGACTGTATTGGGTATTGCCTCCCATGGGGAGCGGCTCAAAGCTCTTAACACCTGTGTGTCTCACATTTGTGCTGTGCTAATCTTTTATGTGCCAATCATCACCTTGGCTACCATGCATCGCTTTGCTAAGCGTAAGTCCCCTTTAGCTATGATTTTGATAGCAGATGCTTTCTTGCTGGTTCCACCCTTGATGAATCCCATTGTGTATTGTGTAAAAACTAGGCAGATTAGGGTAAAAGTCTTAGAAAAATTGAGTCTGAAGTCTAAATGATGGACCAAAAGTGAAAGTTCCCTTTTCTCTACAAAAAACTATTCTAGGGACGGGACACTGTTCCATCAAAAAGGAAATTATTCAATTTACTTCTTAGTTATTAAATTAACCAACCAATCAAGTCCATTATGCATCTAATATACCAGACTTTTTTTTTCCCCCCCTTTGGAAAAAAAAGAATATATTTCATAGGGACTATATGAATCCTTTGGAGTTATTTAGATGACTAATGATATCTATCCTTGGGCACATGAATATAGAGTAAGAATATCAGGAATTTTCTAAAGAGGAGCCAGATACCCCTGATCTGTGATTGAAAGAATCCTGTGAGATACTAGAAATACTTGCATCTCTGTATTTGCCCCGTCTTATTTGAATTTTTATTGTGATTTACATTAGATTCTTTACAATGTGTCTAGATGAATCTGAGTATGTGGTCCACTAATTAGCAGTGATGTTATCACCCAGAAAGTTGTTAAAATTGCAGAATCTCATGTACTACTGCAGGTCCGTGAGTCAATCTGCATTTTAGCAAGATCCCAGGGAACTGGCATATACATTAATGTTTAATGAATACTTTCTTAGGGCATTGTGAAAGGGAAGAATAGAAAAACCTATGTAATTTGCTAACATCAGTTTTAAGTGAAGTTGTTTTAGGAAGAGGAAGTTATAGGAGGGCCTTGGCATTTGGCTGCTTTAATGGTAAAGACAAGGGATTAAGTGCCTAGGGCTCAGAGGTTGGAAGCCCGTAGGCATCTCCAACATTGCACATATATTTCCCATGCTAACTGTGTTGTGAATTTTACAGGGAAAGAACTGTAGCTCATTCAACTTTGAATTTTATTAAAGTACTTTTTCTGTAGTGTGTGCTTACCAGATGTGAATCCATTTGTATTAAAAGAATAGTTTCAAGTATTTTTTTGGCAAATAGTTGGCATAAAGGGGTAGAATAAATATCAGAAAACAAATATCTTCAAAGTTTCTGTGATAAGGAAAACCAGGAGTCAAAGTATCAAAGGTTGTTCAATATCTTATGAAGGCCAGGGACCACGGTCCCTCGGGTTTTCCTGGGGCGAATCAGAGTGGTGATCACATGGGTTCCACTCAGCACTCTCCTCTCCTCCATATTTCTCAGACATTCATCACTGTTGGTTCTGGACCAAACAGTTCCCCTGCCCGAATTCAATAAAAAGTTTGAGCGGGGGACAGGGGGTTTTAGAGGAAAGTAAACATAAAGGCAAGTGTCATCATAAGTCCTCAGCCTTGGTATCTGTATTTGTGAAATGGAGTGAGTACTCATTTAATTAGTTTAATAAGAGAATATATATCTTGAAGGAAAGCTTAATTATAAAGATGTAGCTACTTACACCTTCCTGGAAACTGTCACAATATGTCATTATGTCTTCTTGTTGTGGTACTAAGGAGATTCAATTTGCTACTTTTCACTTAAAATGAATTCTTCTGTAATCACAAGATAACAATATTTTTCAAAATAAGTTTTTTCAATTCATTAAAGCAGATATTTACATTTTATCAGTGAATGATGAAAAAGCATTTGATAGGATTCAGCAGGTAAACCTATTTTTAAACAGAAAAATAAAGGAACTATTTACTCAAAGATATTGCAGAAAACCATGGTTTTATTAGATTCTATTAAATACAAATGCAATTGCTAAATTGATCTAAAATCAGAAACAACATTTGAACATTTACTTTTACATTGATCTTTCACAATTGTTTTGGAGGTTAGTGAATTAAATAAAAAATAAAATTACATAATTTATATGAATATTGGAAAAACTGCCAATCATCTATTTTTGCTTATGTGTGCTGTGTACAAATAAAATGCAAATTTTTAATAAAATAGCCATAATGCATATGGTAATTAAGCATAAGCATATTAATGCATGATAAGAAGTGTTTTATTATAATAACAAACCATTTATAAAATACATAGAAATTCATTTAACCTAAGCAAAGAATTTTTTGAGTAACAGAAAAGTTGGTTTTGACTGAGACACCATTCTTGAATATGAACTTATTAGTCAAAACCAACTATTATTTCAGTGGTAATCAAAGAATGAATTTAATAAATGATTCTACCATTACTACATGATTAATACATGATTAATTAATGCATTACCATTAATGCATGATTAATATAATTACAGACATGATGGAGAAAATATTGTAAGTAAAAACTGAAATTATCACAATTTTAGAAAAAGGCATAACAGAGCATATGTAGAATCTAGGAATCAAAATACTTTGTTTTCAGTGCTGAGGGTAGAATCCAGGGCCTTAAGCATGCTAGGCAAGTGCTTTACCACTCACTGGATTATACTCTCAGTTCAAAGTTACCTGTTTTAAAGCAGCACATGAATCAAAAATAATAAAGGAACATTTTTTCATATGTTTGTTGATTGATTATATTTCTTCTGTGAAATGTCTGTCCAGTTTCTTAGCCCATGTTGATTGGCTAATCAAAACTACTCTAAGATTTTATCTCACTCCAGTCAGAATGGCAATTATCAAGAATACTAGCAATAATAAGTGTTGACAAGGATGTGGGGGGAAATGTACACTCACACATTGCTGGTGGGACTGCAAATTGGTGCAACCACTATGGAAAGCATTATGGAAATTCTTCAGAAAACTTAAAATGGAGCCACTATTGGATCCAGTATCCTACTCCTTGGGTTACACCAAAAGGACTTAAAATCAGCATATTGCAGCAATACAGCCACATCAATGTTTACAGCAGCTCAATCACAATAACTAAACTATGAAACCAACTTAGATGCCCTTCAACAGATGAATTTTATATATATACATATATATATGTATATATATACATATATATATATATATGCACACACCACATTTTCTTTACACTACACACATATGGAATATTACTTAGCTTTAAAGAAGAATGAAATTATGGCATTTGTAGGTAAATGGTTGGAACTGGAGAATATCATGTAAGTGAAATAAGCAAAAACCAAAACAACAATGGTCAAATGTTTTCTTTGATAAGCAGATGCTGATTCATAATGGGGGGAGAGGGAAGAATGAAGGAACTTTGGATTGTGCAGAAGGGAGTGAGGGGAAGGGAGGGGGTGTTGGGGTGGGAAGGATAATGGAACAAGATGGGCATTATTCACCTAGGTACATGTATGATTACACTACCAGTGTGACTCTGCACCATATACAGCCAGAGGAATGAGAAGCTGTGCTCCATTTGTGTACAATGTGACAAAATGCATTCTACTGTCATTTATAACTAATTAGAACAAATTTTTTAAAAAGTTTTAAAAAATTTTAAGGGTAAATAAAGGTGGATTGAATTATACAAAACAATTTTTTTGAGAATTGATTGTTAAACAAGGTCATGCACAAATATTAGAATGGGAAAAGCTTAAAACTAACCTCTTGCAAATTTATATTTGAAACACAAACAATCAAACAGAAAAATGAGTGGTTTATTTGAACAAGCTCCTCATGAAAAATGAAACAAAATGATTAAGTGATATGTGAAAGACATTCTTTCTCACTAATAGGGAAATACAAAATAAAGTACAATGAGTACAATAAAGTATAATTCTTTCTAAAAAGCTGATAAAAAATTAAAAATGCTAGAACAGTCAAGTTTAGTGACTATGCAAAAAAAGAAGACTGTCCTCCAGAGTGTAAAAATATGAATTGGTGAGGTCTTTTGAGAAAGTGCCATATATTGAATTTTTTAAAATGTGCAGTCCTTTAAAAAGAGTGACAGTGATCTGGAAATCAATCTTACAGAGATATTAACATGAGTACACATGGAGAACTGCATAAGAAGGCTCATGAAAATGGTTTGGAGTGGCACAAAATACATCTCTAATATCCATTAATAGAAAACAGCTGAATAAACTATAATTAACCCATAGCTTCAAGTATTATGTAGTCATTTAAATGAATTACATCCATGCTAAATTATTTGGAGGGATTTCTACCTTAAGAAAAACCAAATGCAGAAATACACGTAGAATGTTATTCAACCATTGTGCTACAAACAAGGCAGTTTCCTCATATCTGTGCATTAATAATTGTATTCACATAAAGAACAAAATCAGGAAATTAAGCATGTTTATAGAATAAAAGTGTGTTGTATACTTTTGCTGGAGAGCAACCACACAACTCAGTTGCTTGCACCGATAGCATTTGCTATGATACTCAGTGGTCATTAAGTAGACAGGGCTTCCCCTGATGAAGGCTGCTTTGACTTGGTTCTGCTTTGGTATCCAGGCAGCAGGGACTGGCTACAGGCTGTGGATTTGACTCAGGTCTGCACCTTGTGTTTTATTCTGGGAACCAGGTTGAAGAGGCAAAATCTACTAGGGAAGCACGATTCACAGTAGAAGAAGTAAAACCCCAGATAAAAATCACATTGAAGTCCCTCCTCTTATCACATGCATTAACATCCTATTTGAAAAGAGCAAAGCATGTGTCCATGCTCAAAGCCATGGTGAAGGTTAAATCCAGTGCATCCACTGTGATCCTCAGGATGTGTGTGTGTGTGTGTGTGTGTGTGTGTGTATGTGCATGTGTATGTAAGACTACTAATAGGAAATAAAGAATCAAGATAGATAATTCCATATACAACATGTAAGATTTACATTTATATGGACATTATATTTATTAATATTCACTTAAAGGTAATTATGTTTAAACCTGGATGATATAATTTAAGGTGATTTTTGTTTCTTTTTATGCATTATGTAAAATTTTAACAACAAATATGCATATGTTAAAAAATCAAACACTTTGAAAACAAGGTAACGGATGAAAAATATCAACTGTTCCTTTTTTCTAGCCCAAGCAGTCAAATGACCTATTCTTTTTCATTTTGTTTTTTTGGGGGGATACCAGGGAATGAACTCAGGGACACTTGACTACTGAGCCACATCCCCAGTCTTATTTTGTATTTTATTTAGAGACAGGATCTCCCTGAGTTGCTTAGCACCTTGTTTTTGCTGAGACTGGCTTTGAACTCTCCTCAGCCTCCCAAGCCACCAGGATTACAGATGTTTAAATGACATATTCTTGGTTTGAAGAGACTAAATGAGAGACTTACTATATCCTCCTGGTTCCATTTAATCCTAAGGATCAGTGAGTATACTACTGATGAAGGTGAACACAAGTGGAAAATCCCCATCTGGCTGGACAGAATGCTGCTGTTCTCTCTTTTACTGTGCAGCTTTTGAAACTTCTCCAGATTCCTCAGTAATTAAGGTATAGACAGAGACAAGCAATTAACAGCAACTGAACAACAACAGCCACACACTTGGATACCTGAATTTGTCCTTTTATGCCATTGACATGGAGTGCAAAGGGGAGGGTGGATTGCTTCCATTCTCTTGGAACTTTTTCTTCATTATACGCATGCACATTTATAGGGACAGGAAGAGTCATCCATTCATGGGCACTTGTTCGCTTGAATGGCCATTTTATGTGTGGTGAACTGAGTACAGTCATAGAAGCCTTTGTAGCAGAAGCCACCAAGCATGGAGGGACATCATCCTCACTGAGTACAACCCACCTTCTTGGACTGGAACCTCTTAAGTATTCTCTCTCTAATCTCCTTCATCTTGACACTATAGAGGACAGGGTTTATCAGTGGAGGAAGCAGGAAGTGGATGTAGGAGAGAAGAGTATGGCCAGGTTGAGGGAGTGGTAACTTGAGCCTGCTAATGAGTGCCAGGAGAACCATAGGTATGTAGAAGAGAAGCACAGCAGAGAGATGGGCAGCACAGGTTTGAATAGCCTTCCAACGATCCTCACTGGATCCCACACCTTGTAACACCCGGCCAATCAGGCCATAGGAGAAGAAAATAAGCAGAGGGTCTAATACCATGGCTGATAGGACCACAGCGAGGCTATAGACAGCACCCCAAGCTCCTGGGCAAGCCAGACGGGCCATATCTGGGTGCAAGCAATAAGAATGTGTGAGGATCTGCAGGCGACAATAGGGCATGTGGGCCAGGAGGAATGGTAGGGGCAGATGGAGTCCCAGGCATCGGAAAGCAATGACCATGCCAATCTTTCTAACGGTGCCATTGGTGAGGATTGCTGGGTAGTGGAGAGGGCGGCAGATGGCCAGTGCCCGGTCGAAGGCCATGGCAAGCAAGACAGAGGACTCCATGACAGAAAAGACATGGATGAAGAACATCTGCAGGAGGCAGGCTGAGGCAGGGATAGTGTGCACATCAGCGAGGGCCAGGCCCAGAAGGGTAGGCATCAGGGATGTGGCCAAACCAATGTCTGACACACTAAGCAGAAAGAGGAAGAAGTACATTGGATGATGCAGGGTGGGTTCCAGGGCGATGACACAGAGGATAGTACCGTTGCCCAGGGCAGAGAGAAGGTAGACAGTGATGAGAGGTATTGTCCACCAAGATGGTGCAGCTGACAGGCCTGGTATGCCCATCAGCAGGAAGGTGGGAGCCATTGGAGTGCTGCTGTTGGGGATTACCTGGGTAAGGACTGTGGTCATAGTTCAGGATCGCAATTTAAACTCTGGAACATGAAAATAGATTAGAAAGATGTGCTTAGTCTGGTGACATCTACATGATGCTTTCTGCCACAGCCTGCCTCCCCCTCTCCCTGCCCAGCACTTGCACACACACAGGCACTCTCTCGCTGTGCACACACATTCTAATAGTCAGTGAATATCCATCCAACTTTATAACTGTTCTCACAAGTGTTTCTCTCCAAAACTTTCCTCATAGTCCTTTAACCCTGCCTCTCTATAGCTCTTTCTTAATTTAACTCCCTCCCTTTTTGAGGAGAGGGTCTGCATTCCCATACTTGCTTTTTCTTCTCTCAACCCCAGGAAATCTGTCTTATGTCCTGTCTTAACAGTCACATTCAGTCACATTTACTTTACCTACTCTCATTAAGGTTAGCAATTACCACTTCGTTTCTAAATCAAGAGGCACTCATTTTTCCTAATAATTTATTTCTCAGGGGGCTTTCTCTGCTATGAATTCCCTTTCTCTGTTTATTTTTAGGTTTCCCCCTCAGAATTTAACCTCTCGGTTAATCTTAATGTGGACATAAAATTTATACATTGGTATTTTTGAGGGATCTTCTTTGACCCTCTTTCTATTTCATGAATGATCTTATCTATTCTCATGACTTCAAGTAAACTCTGTAAGCTGATCAATCAAAAATATATCCCCCGATCCTTCTATATTCATTTACCATGGAATTCTCTATTGGCATGCCTTATATATCTTAAATTCAAATAAGCCTAAGCATCAATTTTAAAACTCCCTCCACTTCCCTCAGGAGAAAATTTGGGGGAAATAACAACAATGGCATAGACCATGGGAGAGATCTTGTTTACACAGGTCATTTAGGGGCATCAACACTGATCAAGTTCCCCCCCAAAAATGCCTTGAAATTAACCTTATCACACATGTATTATCCAAATATTATTTATAGTTTCAATAAGAAGGATTGGTCACAAACTATAGTCACACCTCACACTCCTTGCCCAGAAAATTGGGAGTGAAGTTCTATATTAAATAACAATACAAACTGGCTGGTAGACTAAAGCAAAATATAAACACGTGATGTCCTCAAGAGATACATGGATACAAATTCATGTGAGACTTTTTTTTAATTCTAAAGGCACATGTCCTAAAATATAAAAGTAAAATTTTAAAATAAAATTTAAAAACCTTCTAATCGAAAAAGAAAGACGAATATAAAAAGACCTTCCTCAGTCCAAGAGAAGATAGTGAAAGAGGAATGTAAACCAGCTATTCAATTCTGGCATAATTGAGTGACAAATCCTTTCCTCCAAAAAGCAGCTTACAGCTTCTGTGAACTGGCAAACTGTCAATCACACCCATTTCAGCTCTTTGCACTTTGAAAGACTATCAAGGACATCAGCCTATTCATGGTAACTACTCAACTTTAGGACATCACAGCCATGTTCTTGTCATTCTTGCTCTTATCACACATTGCCTGCAGCTCTGTTTCAGTTGTCAAATGGGGAAAGCCCAGGGCTTTGTTCCAGCTGTCTGAAGTCAGGACCTTCCTTGAGTTGGAGCACTGCCACTGCTACCTTTGTGGCAAGCAGGTAGTGGTGGCCAGCGGCTTACTACCTGAGGTTATGATTCTTTCTGCAGCAAGCCATAGGCAGGAGACTACTTGGGGGTTTATAGGGAGTACTGAAAAAAGTAAATATGTGGGTAAATATAAAGGACTCTATAAATATGTTTTTAAAATATTCTCTAAATTTTCTTAGATTACACGGGGAGATAATTATAGCATTGTATTGTTTATATATATAAAAATTATATGTATACATATTTACATATGTGTATATACACAGAGATGTGCTCTTCTTTTATTTTTAACAGATGCCTCTTGACTGACAATGGGATTGTGTTTCAATAAGTCCATTGTAAGTTGAAAACACTGTTGGTAAAAAATGAATTTAATACACCTAATATGCTGAGTGAACATCATAGCTTAACCCATCCTACCTTATCCATGCTCTGAACACTTATATTACCTTGCAACTGGGCACAGCCATCTAATACAAAACCTATTTTATAATAAAGTATTGGATATGTCATGTAATTTATTGAATACTATACTAAACATGAAAAATTGAGTGGTTGTATGATGATGCTTTTGCAACTCTGTAAAGTCAGAAAATCAGAATAGAAACATCTTTAACTTGGAGATCATCTACATGTAGTATATATAATGTATATATATAATACTTATTGAACTATGTATATATAGTGTTTTATGAAAACCATATGTAGGTGCCTCTAAAATTATAAATAAAACTGCCATATGATTCAACAATCCTACTTCCTGCATCTGTCCAAAGAAGTGAAAATCATTGTCTCAGCAAGATATCTTCAATCCCACGTTCATTGCCAAGATATGGAAACAACCTAAGTGTCTTTCAGTGAATGAAAGAATAAAGAAAACATGAGTATTGTTCAGGTTTGAAAAAGAAGGAAATCCTGCCACTTGTGATAACATGGATGAACCCAAAAGAACAATAAGAGAGAAAGATATTGTGAATTATATGAGGGGGAGAGGGAGCGAATGGGAAAGCAAGAATTTTTAAAAAGGGGTCCCATAAACATCAAAGGGATATCAAGGGTAGAGGAAGGGGAGACTGAGAGGGAGGGGCAAGGGGAAGGGATCAGATCTATTGGGAAATGAAATCAACCCTATGCTATGTCTATGTGTGAAAATATTTGAATCCTGCTTGACAGATGTGGAAAACAACATCTCCCAAGAAAAGGAAAATGACAGCCCCCTGGGAGAGGAGGACAGTGTGACCTAGGAGGGGGAAGGGAAGACAAACAATGGGCCCTGGGCTCCAGTCTTTCTCCTTTCCCAATGACAATGGGTCCTGGATGGGAAGGCAAACACATGGGTTCTGGGATGTGGATTTCTATCCCAGTAACAATGAGTTTCCAGTTCTTATAGTCATTACCCTGAGTTAGAATGAATTTCAAGCTTTTACAGCTATTTTCCTGAGTTAGATTTTTAACCTGCACAAAGGTTAAAAAAGTTTCCTGACTGCGCACGCCACACATTCCCAAGTCTCTAATGATTAAATCACACTAAACCTTCTGCTGTGATTAACTCTCATTGAGACCTATAAAAAGCAGACCCCTCTTGTAACCAGTTTCCATATTCTCCCTTGAAAATGTGCCATTCTACTGCGCTTAATAAAGACAGCTTGCTGATCTGAGATCTGCTCGTTTTTGGTAATTTTTGCTTGCACTGCTTATCTACAAAATTCTAAGGCACAAAAATAGTAATAATAATGATGACAGCAGTAATAATAGAAGAGAGAACTGTGGAGTAGAGTAAGTGGAAGAGGAGGAGGGAAGAGAGGAGGGAAAAGGAAGGTACTGGGGAACAAGATTGATCGAATTATATTCTGTGCAACTATGAATATGTCATAATGAATCCCACTATAATATATAATTATAGAGCACTGATTCTTTTTAAAAAAGACATGCTAATCTCACAGCATCCACCAATTCTATGGTAATTATCAAACCTGTCAATCAACCTCACTAGAGTGTGGCTTCTCCCCGAAGACTAGGTTTCACAGTTTCTTTAAACCGTAATAAAATTTACATGCAGAAAATTAAACAATTTTTCTACTTTGGAAAAAAATAGAAGGTTTTGTAAATTCCAATTCAACTAAGTAGCATAATGTGATTTCAATTCTAAAGCTAAATAAAGACATCAGAAAGAAAACTACAAATATTCCTCTATTTGTAAATAAATATGCAAATGCTTGGCATAATATTATCAAGTAAAATTCAGCAACATATAAAGAAAATTATTTACTGTGCTTAAGTGGATTTTATCCCAGAAATGCACGCATGGGTTTTACATTTTAAAATAAATTAATATACACTCATATTAAAAGAAATAAATGACAAAAACTCCATGGTCATCTCAATAGACACAGAAAAAGCAAAATCTTATTTTCAGATCTTATAACCACTCATTATATAAAAATTTCCTAAGCTATAAATAAAAAGGAACTTCTTCAACCTGATAAAAGGCATCCATGAACAGCTTACAGAAGATATCATATGTAACTGTGTAAAAGCTTGTTTCCTCCCCAAGATTTAGAGTTAAGGACATGTATGCTCTTCCCACTTTGATTCTAAATTATATTGAAGTGTCCAGGTAATGCATTTAAGAAAACAATTTAAGTTTCCAGTTTTGAAAGGTATATATGACATCACCTCTATCTACAGATAACATGAATCTATATGTAGAAAATCCTAAGGAATCCATCGAAAAAGCTGAAAAAATCATTTTGAGTTTATCAAGGTTATAGGATGTGAAATCAGCCTATAAAAATCAAAATCAGTGAACACTAATAACAAAATTAATGGAATAATTGTATCCATAGTAGCATTAAAATAGAAAAGTTCAGGAGAATTTATAAAATAATTCAAAATTCTTATTCTGAAACATACAAAGCAATGGTAAGTTATTACAGAAGCTCTAAATAAATGGAGAGTGTTTCTTATTTATAGATTGGAAGTCTCAGTATAGATAAAATAACAATTACCTTCAAAAGAAACTTTAGTCTCAAAAAGTCCTAACAAAGGGTGGCCAGTCCTTTTGGTAGGATATGATAAGTTTATCCTGAAATCTGGATAAAAGAATAAGAAATTTTATCATATCAGGAAAAATGGTTATCTGAAAGTAAAAACAATATATCCAAACCATAAATCATGGTAATGCCAAATTAAAACAAATAATATGAAAATGGATATTGTATATGCAGTTGAAATACTAGGGGCAGAATGGGACAGATGGTCCCAGAATAGAAAACATTAGTAGTTTCCATTACTGACAAAAGATTTGGGACTATTAAAAGAATTATTAATAAATGAGAAAAGACTGAAAATCTAATATAAGATCTGGCCATATATGAACCGTGAGTGATTTATACAAGGATAAATACAAATGCTAACAAATGTATAATAAAATCAATCTCAGTGGTCACTGACAAGATATATAATAAAAATGATAAGATACTATTTTACATATTATGTTGGATAAAATAAAGAATTTAATAAACCTAGTGGTGGGAATGGATAATAGGACTACTTTGAATCAAGGCTGCCAAACTGTGTAGTCTCTCTGGGAGCAATGTGGCAGAACCTAAGGAAATAAATTCATTTGGTTTGGCAATCTTAGCTTCTGGGATATTGACTAAAAGACTCACACGCATAAAGAGGCATAGAAAAAACTGCAATTTTCAAGAGGAACAGATTAGAGTTATTCATAGGAGAACAATTCATTTATCGGGGAAATAGTCATGATGCATCATAGTCTCAATGGTTAATAGTAAAGACATAGTGCTGAGTCAAAAAAAAGTTTCAGAATGATTTTTTTTTTATGGCATCTTGTATGTTTTTCAAGCCTCCCAAAGTCTGCCACTATCTCCCAGAGAGCATTGGTATGGAACTGTCTAGAGATGGTCCCAGAAGGACATATTAAAATGATTTGATAAAATTAGTAATGAACAATATTGAATCTAGCACAGAATCTAATAAGACTTTAGCCTCAACACTTTACTTTCTCTTGATAAGATGAATTATCACATAAAATGAGCCATTATTAATTATTTAGGGAATTCTATTGTTGCTACTCAAAATTTTCACCTGCATCTAACTCTGCTCATCAACAATGTGGTGGTCTTTGCTGAGACTTTCATTTGCATTATCCCAGTCCCTGCTGCCAATCCTTTTGCCTTTAACCCTTCCTCTGTATAGATCCCACAGTGCTATTTCTCATTAGGCATCTGATAACATGGCTGTGGTATCTTTTTAAAAACTCTCTGATAAACAACAACAACAACAACAACAAACCTCCTCTAATTTTTTCATGCTTTAAAAAAAGCTACACAGCTACACATTTTTTTTTTTTTTTTTTTTGAGATGGGGATCTCCCTATGTTTCCCAGGCTGGTCTCCAGCTCATGAACTCAAGTCATTTTCCCATGTTAGCTTCCAAAGTCGCTGGGGCTACAGATCGTGCCACCATGCCCAGCATTAAAAGTCACATCTTTGTTAGGTCTGGACCCAAACTCCCATCACTTCTTAATTCGTTTCTGTTGCCTTTTTATCCAGGTGCCTGAGCCTTCCTGAACTACTTGGCTTCCTCGGATATGTCATTGGTTTTTATACTTTCAAATAGTATATTTTCTAAGAGGAATTTCCTTCTCCCTCTCTGCACCATTAAACCCCTAAGCATCGTAATTTCCAACTCAGACATTACTCCTCTCTTCCCTAAATCTCCTGCTGACCACCTTTACTGAAACATACGTCTGGGAAGGGTATTTACCCTCTGCTGTCACACGAGGGTACAGTGTGTGTTGTTGTCTCTGTCTTCCTCAGTTATTAATATTTCTTTGCCTTTCTCCTCAGTGAATTGCTCCTTCCCAAAAGAAGGTTTATGTATTCCTTGCTGTGAATCCTGTTCCTGGAAAACATTAAACCTCAAGTAAAATGTGCTCCATGAATCTACACTTCAATATGACGCAGAATTCAGAATTCTGTTTCTCTAAATTTTTTTCTGGATTTGATCACTTTTTCTGAAATACACATTCAGCCTTCTTATTCGTCTCTCAAAATGTCCCTATCCACCCCTCAATCATATCTCATCTATTTTTAGGGTAGCTCTCTAAAGGAAAGATTAACATGTTGGAGAAAAATAGATGAGATATGTATGAGGGGTGGATAGGGACTTATCTCACACATATCTCATCTATTTTTCTCCAACATGTTAATCTCTCCTTTAGGGTAGCCCTTTCTCCCCAATATATTTCTAGTTCCTCCTCTATTCTCTTGACTCTTGCAGTCTCTGCCTCTCTGTGCGAAATATACTCTAGATACAGCTCTGAGTGACTGTGCTTGCAATAGGAAAATAAAGGTTCTGATGCAAAAAACACGTTTCACAACACTCTTGTGATTAAAAACAGGTTAGACAGTGGGTGTGCTTAATATTAGGTAAATTAAAAATGAGGTTTGGGGCAAGTGCCTGTCATTAATTAACTATGAAGCTTTGATGGGACTGTTTAAGCGACCACATGAGAACGTTTACATTTGACAGGTTCACCCCTTCCCAGAATTTCAAAAGTCCTCCATGGACACCTAATCACATATGAGAAAACCATTTATAGAAAAATATATATTTAGATTTAATAATCAAGGTGCATATAAAACAGACATATGCACAAGTACAAACATCACACATTGTATACACACTTAAAACTCATATACAGAAAGATACACACATACACACATGTAAAATGCTTATATTCCTAAAAATATTTTAAGACAAATGTATATAAAATTCAAATAAAAATGTGCATTCCTACTCATATCACTTTCAAAATTACAGAAATGACAGACACATGCTTATTCCCTAAGGCAAATGCACCTTTGAAAATGTACTTTTGCAATGTATATATTTATGTAATCACATAAAAAGGCAGTGGAAACAAAAGCACCTGTATATATATATATATATGTATGTGTATATATATATATATATATATATATATATATACAGTTTATTATCACACACGCACTCATTTCTATAAATCCTGAATAATAATGTTCTTACTCAATCTCTTGCTACCTTGAACAATCACAACCTGGTAAATACAATGATTCAATAATATTTACACAAACATCTATGCAGACATTTAGTAACTCCTACCCCTTCACATACATATAAATTCACAAGAGGTTCATAAACATCCTTTCGATATGCAACACCCATACATGCATCATTTATATACACAATGCAAGAGCTCATAAACATATTCCTTGTGATCATATTTCATATCACAAGTTAATTGGTTATTCTTATTTTACTTTCAACATATGGTAGATTCAAGTAAATCTCCAACTGAAATCTTTCTTTTTATAAATACATTTTTATGGATTCCAAATTGAAAGTGAAGTCATCACTACCAAAAGACATTTGCAAGTTACTGAAATTTGCAAATTACTGAAAACATTTTCTGATAGAAAACAAGAAGTTTTATACATTACCAGAGTAGTTTACTGCAGTCTGAAATACATGATGAGACTACTAAGTGGGTGGAACATAGAATATCTAGCTATAAAGGAACTTCACGTTGGTGTACTGGAGAGATCTTTGCAGCTACCTGGGGATGGCGGATGTTAGGGGAAAATTTGCTCACTCTAATTTGTCTCCAGATCTAGTTTTTGCTATTAATGTCTTCATCAAAATTCTCCCAGTATTTAGACCAACATTGAACAGCATTGGTCAGACAGGGTCTTTTGTGGCAAATATATACTACAGTATTAAATGGCTTCAAGAAGTGGACATTGTGATAGAATTTATAGCATTGACTCCCCAGAAGTTGAACCGCTGGGGATGGACCAGAGTAGAAAGCAATGGGTGAGAAAGTGGGCTTATCTCCAAGGCAATGACCGCCTCTCCATGTCCTCTGGGACCCCCATTTGTCTTCGTATTAACTCTGAATGTATTGAGAGACATTTTCAGTGCTGAGAATCATCAATCAATGTACTGGAGACAGGTGGTACATCACATAAATTATCTAACAAAATAAAATGCCGAATCGAAAACATCATGAAATGTGGACACGACAAAATACCTATGCATAGAGTGAGCATAACCACCACCACCAACAACAACAAAGCAAGCACAGCATCTGAGGTTGAGCAATACAACTACCTAGGGAACTAATGACTAGCTAAGTTATAGGTCCTAAGTGTAGATAATAAGCTGCTATGTTCTTAGCTTCCAATCTTTGTGGGTGGTTGGAATACAAGACAACAGTCAGGGTGGATCTCCCTATATTCACATTATTTCTCATGCTATATCTTCACTGGGATTGCTCATGGAATTCAGGTTTACTCTGAAGAACCCAGGACAAGGACCTTAGCAGATTATCATTGGGGCAGGAAGGCAAAAAATTTAGCTCAGTTTTAGGGATAGAAAATAGCACCATTGAATTTTCAAGGTTCCCAAATCCACCATCCAGGACTTTGTCCTTCAGTAAGTTTAGAGCTACACCACACAATTTTGAGACATTCCTCAGTTAAAATTTTGTCCATTAAAGTCTGCTCTAAAAGACTTTGTATTTCTAAAGAATGTCATTCAATTTTAGTGCCTTTATCTCTTTGTCTAAGACCTCTACCAAGTTTGAAAAATCGCGTGCTGCTTTACAGCCCAGGCCTTTGTTCATGCAGCTACAGCTGCTTTCTCCCCATTTTCTATTTCATGACACAATTTTACCTTCCCAGAACTCATGCCACCAGTTCCATTGGGCATTCTAATCTATTGCTCCCCTTCAGATGAATCACTCCTCTTTCTCCCCTCTCTGTACCTTTAGGCATCTCACTAGCAGAAACCAGCACACTATTGTAACCCGTTCCATGCCTTCTCATTACATCGTGAGCTATCTGAACATGGAGACTATCTTTTATATTTTTCATTTTTATACAAACAGCCTCTATACCTGATGTAAATGTGTTGAATTCCACGAGTTGTCCTGAAGCACCTGCTTACACACGTTTCTCTAATTGCCCATAGCTTATATCCTCCACTAAGGGCACTGTTTCCTCTCCATTTGCCCCAGCTTAATTTCTCAGTCCATTTCCTGTTTAATTCTTTAAAAATTGAAATAGCTTCCTGAGAAGGAAAGTTTCCTGTCTCCTTCCTGTCTTTCTTGGCTTAGAAAGAGGAGGTTTCACTCACATCTCTCCTCTTTCCTCTCTTCCTGCATCGTCTCCCCACTTCCTTGCCTCTCCCCATTTATTTTCTCACTCTCACCCCATCTTATTCTTCTTTCCCATGGGTGCTTCTCCCTTTTGCAGTTCACTCACCACACCTAGTTTCTCCCAGCGACCCTCGCACACTGCTTCCACTGTAGTCTTTTTGTAACTGTGGTTGTACCATGTCTGGGGGGTTGGATGGGGTGTGGGGTACAGGAAAGGTGAGCACAGGTGTCCATCCTTTCTTTGCCAAGCCCCACGGGGGAGCCAGGGTGAGAATATGTGGTTAGTTAAGAGCTTGCTATTCTGCGCAGCAGAAAGACCATGATGACCTTTGAACTGTAGCAGGAATGGAAGAATCCCTCCATCCCTACTATGCATTCCTGCTCTCTTAGTCCATATAGCAGGTCCCCCACGACCTCACACTTGTCCAGCACTCATGAACCCTAATGCTCTGTCTTCTTCAGATCCATCAGCCCTTTGGCCATTATCAAAAGCTCTTTCTGGTAGTTTTTTTTTTTTTTTTTTTTTTTTTAAGACGTTGGCTAATGAGCCCCAGAGAGTGCCTGGGGCTCAGTCCTCAGGGACACCTTTTGGTTTTGCAGCTTCTGGTTTTGACTAATTGCCATTAGCTCAGTGTGGTACCACATGGTGTTAATAGCACCAAGGTCACAGGCTCCATCTCTGTCAGCATCACTTATTCATTTTGCTTTGTACCTTCAGGCTCAGGCCATAATCAAGTTGAAGACTCCTTGGGCTATAGAGTGATTTCTTAATCCTTGTTAAGGTTTGATCTCCATCTCTGGCCATGCGCATGCTATTTCATATAAAGTCAGATCTCTCTGACTGGGTCTCCTCACTCTGCTGACCCCGTCATTTTGACTCACTTTTATCTCTTTTCTCTGTTCTCTGCACTTTCTTATTTTTCCTACCATCTCTTGATCTTAATAGATGCCTTATTTTCTGATGGATCATGTATCCTAGTTTGCGGTTTTCTGTCACACCCTGGGCATGATCAGTCAGATCCCTGTAAGCAGGTTGGGCACTCATTGTGTGCCATACCATCTACTGCTCCTCCCCTCCCTCTGACCTTCCAGGGTTACTTTTGTTCCTATAATCCCTGCAACAGGCCTGGGTAACCAGATCCCATATTACAGGTTTATTGTGGCTGGTCCCTGTCACTCCTATACTCCTTTCAGGGTATCCCCAGGGTATAGTCAAACATCCCTTGGATTCAGGTTACTGCATCCCTCCTCCCATTTCTTTCCAGACCATTTCATCTGGTGTGATCCGTTGAGCCTGGAGACTGCCCTCAAAAATACCAACTGTAGCTTAACTCCAGGGTAAACGAGCATGGGATATTTACTATATTAGATTTAGCTCCTCAGAACCTGCACAGCCTTGTATCCAGGTCCTGCCTCAAGATGCCCCTTCATTTCAATGAAGTTTTCCCTATCCCTTCATCATCCTGGAATTCAAGGCTGTCTTTCCTCTGTGGGGCCCCTTATCTACCTGCAGACTGGTGTCCTTGACAGAGACATAGTAATTTATTAACATGACAAGTGAACCTGCCCTAATAGCTTAGAGAGAAAGAGTTGGAATGAAACTCTTCCTAGGTCCTTCTTTTTCTTTTTTTCAGATGAATATGGCGATCTTTCTATTTTACCTTTCAGAGCCCACTGTGTGGTGCTGTGGCATTCATATCTAAACTAATCTGGGTGACAGTCCTCACTTCCCTACTTTCTCTCTGTGAGGCTGTGGATCAACTACTTCACCTCTTCTATCTTCAGTTTCCTCATCAGTAAGAGGGTTTAGTTGTAATGTTTGTGAAATATCCAGCATAGAACATAACTCCTGTTTCTTACAGCATTTCCACATCAATCTCAGTTTCTTAAATGTCTGAAATGGCTCTCACTCAACAGATGGTTTTGAGCACTTGATAGATGTCAGGTATTTCTCTAGGATAGGGTAGTAAACAAGGGACATGAGATTCTTTTTTATGGATTTCACATTCCAGTAGGGAGTAAACAAGTCATGACAATTCAAGTGGACTCTTTACAAGGCAGGTGAGACAATCGGAAAACAATCATAAGGTGAGCCTTGGAGAGCAGATGAATTCCATAGGAAGGGTAACATATCTGAAATGGAATATTTAAGCCAAGACCTAAATGCTGAGAACAGACCACCCACGTGGAGAGATGGAGGGAAAGAGTTTCAGCCAGTGTGAAGGCAGAAGGCCATGAGCTTGGAGTTTCTGAGGAGTCAGAAGGTGCCCAGTGTCCTTGGACTAGAGGAAAGGAGGAAACAAATTACATGAGACAGCACTGAAGATCTTTACAGGGCTGTGCCAGATAGTGTCAACAGACATGGATATGAGTTTGTATTTTAAGTGCATGGGAAGATAATGGGGTATGTTTAAAGCAGAGGAGTGTGAAGATGAGGTTCATGATTTTAAAAGTTATTTCCACTGCCATGTAGAGTAAGGATGGACTTTGGCAGGCACAAGCAGAAGCAGAA
>JAJEJO010060254.1:0-14649 GCA_020662805.1 Glaucomys volans | reverse complement strand
AACTTCACTTCTGACATTACATTTCCTCATTCTCCCTCTCCTCTACCTGTAACAATGATTCTTTAATTTGAATTCTCGACCTTTTGTCTGATCTCCTCCTATAACCCATGCCACATTTAACCTTTAGTGGTTATTGTTATATTTGTTTTATTTCTCCTCCAAATCTTTCAGTTTTTTTTAAAACTGTTATTTAAAACAAAAACGTGTAATGTAAAATTTGACATCTTAACCGTTTTTAATTGTGCAGTTCAGTAGTGTTGTTGACAGTGGTTCACTTTCTGACTTGACCATGTCCCTTGTTGCTCTAAAACTGACAAGATTTTTTTCTTCTTACAAAACTTCTTCTCCCTGAACTTATCCTAAATCCTCTCCTCCAGACCCTCTCCTCCCTGATCCTCTCCTCCCTGATCCTCTCCTCCCTGATCTTGTCCTCTTGTCCTCCCTGGTCTTCTCCCTAATGCAGGTTGTCTCTGAATTAGCTCTTTAAAAAACTGTGCCCCCCCCCCCCCGCCCCGGGGGGAGAATCACAGATTCTGGGACAGGAGTCCCTGTGTTTTTTGTTGTCAAAACTCAGTCCATGTCCATAGTGCCAATCCAGTAACAAAGATGTAGTTGTGAGAAAAAGGAAAAAGAAATTTTACTGCTTTGCTAGCAAAGGAGAAACACAGGGACTTCTGTCCCAGAGGCTGATTCTGCCCATCAGCAGGAACAGGGGGCTTTTAAAAAGGGATTCAAAGGCTACATTCCACCTGTTGTGTTCTCTGCTGGAATTGCTATTCTCTTGCTGATTTGGGAGATAGTAATTTCTGAGATCTTCTGTTACCATCCCCAAAGTCTGGATTACTTCATTCCTATGGTGGGTGTGTTCAAGGACCTATAACTCTGCCTAGGATGGGAAGAAAGGTAGTCCTGTTTCCAGGGAGGCTAGGAAAGGGGAGAGATTAGTGAGGAGCAGGGAGAGAGGAGGAGAAAGAAACATGTCTGTTTTAAAAATAAGTTGCTCTGGCAGAACAGCAAGGACTATCTTTAAAGCATAAAGTGGACCACTGTGATACCATGAGCCACAAATAACCTTTCCTCCTCCGATGGCACAGTGGAGAAAAAACTGACAAAAACACAATCCCACCAATAGGAACCAAAGATTCTAATTTCTCTACATACTTACTAACATATATTTTGGGGGGGCTGGTTCGTTTTATTTATTGTGAAGAGATATTGTAGTTTGATGATTTGCATTTCTATGATGATCTGTAATGTTAAATATCTTTCATAATCTTGTTGGCCATTTATTAGAAGGCTGTTTATTCAAGTACTTTGCCCACCCCCCCCACCTGTTTTGTTTGTAGTGGGTACTGGGAGTTGAACTCAGGGCCTTACACAGTCTAAGGAAGTACTATACAACTGAGCTCCAACCCTTACCTTATTTTGCCTATTTTAAAATCAGATTACTAGATTTTTTTATTGTTGAGTTGTAGGTGTTCTTTATGTATTCTGGGTATGAATCTTTTATCAGATATATAAGGTGCAAATGTTTCTCCCGGTCTTTTTCACTCTGTTGTTTGTGCTCTTTGATCCACAAAGTTTTTATGTTTAAACTAGTCCTGTTTATCTATTTTTGCATTCATTGGCATCATATCCAAGAGATCATTGACAAATCTAATGTCATGAAGTTTTCTTCTATGTTTTCTTTTTTAAAATTTTTTAAATTTTAATTTTATTTATGCACTTATTTTCATGTGGTGCTGAGGATCAAATCCAGTGCCTCACAAATGCTAGGCAAGTGCTCTACCACGGAGCTACAGTGCCAGCCCCTCTCCTGTTTTCTTCAAACAGTTTTGGAGTTTTAGGTCTTACATTTATTTGGTTAATTCATTTTGAGTTAATTTTTATGTGGTATAAGACAAAGATTTCCTTTAATATGTTTTTTGCATGTTGATATTCAGTTTCCTCACCACCATTTATTGAAAACACTGTCCTCTCTCCATTGAGTGGCCGTGTACCAGGGTTTTTTTCTGGCTCATGGTTCTACTTTTCTATTTGTCTTTTAACTAGTACCACACTCTTCGATTACTATAGTTTTACAATATGTTTTGAAATCAGGAAGTATAGGTCCTTCAACTTTTGTATTTTTTTCAAAATCAAATTTGTTCTCCAAGATCCTTTGGGATATCATGTTAATGTTAGGGAAATAATTTCATTTCTGTAATATATGTCATTGGGATTTTGATAGAATTGCATTGCATCTATAGATTACTTTGTGTGATGTGGACATCTTAACAATATTATACTTTTCAATCCATAGATACCATGTCGTACAAGTTATGTATGTTCTCTTTAATTTCTTTGAGTAGTAGTTTGTAGTTTTCAGTGTATAGATCTCTCCCCTTGGGTAGGTTATAAAATATTTTACTTTTTTGTGATGCTATGTTAAGTGAAACTATTTTCTTAATTTAATATTTGAATTTTCCATTGTCAGTGCATGGAGATATGGCTGGTTTTTGTGTGTTTATTTTGTACCTTGCAGCTTTGCTGAATTCATTTATTAATTCCAGCAGTTGTATGTGTGTGTGTGTGTGTGTGTGTGTGTGTGTGTGTGATGTTTTAGGTTTTCTACATACAAGATCATGCCCTCTGTGACCAAAGTCAACTTTCTTTACTTCTTTCCAATGTGGGATATATTATTTCTTTTCATTGCCTAAGTTCTTGCTGGGATTCTAATACTATATTGGATGGATGTGGTGACAGCAGGCATCCTTGGCTTGCTTCCCATCTTAGAGGAAAAGTTTTCAAGTTTTAATCAGTTAACTGTGGCCTTTTTGTAAATGGTCTTTATTATACTGAAGTAGTTTCCTTCTTTTCCTAGTTTGCTGAATGTTTTTTCATTAACGGACATTGAATCATGTAAAATGCTTTTCTTGCATCAGTGGTTTTGTCCTTCATCACACTAATGTGGTGCATTGCATTGACCCATTTTCACATGTTAACTCATCCTTGCATTCCAGATATAAATCCCATGTGGTCTTGGTGTATAGTCTTTTTAATGTGCCACTATATTTATTAGTATTTGTTGAGGAATTTTCACATCAAGATTCATTAGACATATTGATTTCTAGTTTCTTGGTAATGTCTTTTTCTGCCTTTGGCGTCCTGGTAAAGGTGGCTTCACAAAGAAGCATGAAAGTATTCGCTCTGCTTCAGGTTTTAAAAGAGTTTTAGAGGATTGGTGCCTCTGTTTTACACTTTTGGTCAACTTATCTAATGAAGATATCATGTCTGGATAATTTGCTACACTGACTCAATGATCTCTAATAACCTATCTTAGACTTTGATGATTATTTTTTTCTGCCTGGCTGTCTGCTATTGAGCCCCTCCAGTGAATTTTTCAAGTCACTTATTGCATTTTTCAGCAGCACAATTTTCATTTTGTTCTTTCTTTGAAATATTTTTTACTTCCTTATTGATGTTCCTCTTCTGTTCATGCATGATATTCCTGATTTTATTTAGATGTTTGTTTGTGTTGTCTTTTATTTCACTGAGCATGTTTATGGTGTTGTTTTACATTTTTTGTCAGGCAGTTCATAAATCTGCATTTTGGGGGTTAGTTTTTGGAGTTTTATTTTAGCCCTTTGACCTGTTTCACCATTTACATGTCTTGTAATTTTGAGTAGGATTTGAGCATTTGAAAAAGCAACCTACTCTGGTTTGTGCACACTGGCTTTCTGTAGGAAAAGACCTTCACCAAATAGCCAGGCTAGAAGGTTCTAGGATCTCTCAATTTTTTCTGACCTTTTGGTCCCCCTGGTGTCTGCTTAGGGGACTGCAGCTGTTCCTTGCCTCTGTCTTTGTTTTCAGCAGCTTTCAAATTGTATTTCAAATCAGTCTGTGTACCAAGTAAAGTGAATCAGAAACCAGTCCTTTGAGCAGCTCTCAGATAGCCAGAACCCCCAAATTGTGGTTCATTTTTTTGTTTCTATCCCAAAGGAGGAACCCAGGGATGGGAAGTTTCCTCTTGGTTACAGACACTTCCTTGGATACGTGGAAGAACAAAAACAGAAATGTCATGAATTTTACTAACTTCTTGCTGGAATGGCTTCTTGGTTTTTACACTGGTCTGGGTGCTGTAGTTACTCAGGTGGCTCCTAGTGTTCTCACAGTGAAGTTCTCACCTGTGTGTTGTGCTAACTCGTGACACTGGAAGGAGAACTGGAGCTTCATCATCTGTCTCTTATTGACATCACTCTTCTTCATGGAGTCCTTATTTATTATTATTATTTGACCTCTGCAAGTTTATGTATTTAGCAATATACCTGGACAGTGCCTTTAATATTGTTTGCTTAGTTACTATTTAATTATCTATCAGTGAATGATGACAGAGATGTCCCAGGCAGTAAAATGGATCGTCAGGGCAGAGACTAGCAACCTAGAAATAGTCAGGAGTCCATCACAGTTGAGCAGGTGGGAGGTAATGCATGCCTAGTCTTGGGCTGTTGGGGTACTGGTGTAAAGGAGTAGGTAGATGTACGAGAAGCATTTTAAAGAGGAATGGCATCAGCATACCATGCTGTGTATATTAGATTCTGCTAGGGCTGTTGTAACCTATCCACACATATGCACATGTCTGCTGCCTATTTCTGTAACACTTGTGCCTGGTGTTCAAGATCAGCAACTGTGCATTTTCTCTCTTTCTCTTTCCATTCTTTCCCTCTGTCCCATGACATGGATTCTACCCAGGTAAAACTAATGACCTTATGTTATTTCAAATAAGTTCATCTTACATGTGGATTTGTGCCTATGTAGACATAGTAACTCTCCTATAAAGCCCACGTTAACTCGTAATCTTATTCTTTACATCTACCAAACACTGTTCAATTTCCACTTTTTCTGAGAAGCTTCTATTTTCTGCATAAGATCTCACTGTATTCTCATTCCATGAATACCTGTGAATCATATGTGAAGACATTTATATGGTAAACAATATTGTATATGATTTCTCTGAGAGTTTCAATTATGTGCCTTGCCTCCTTAATGGCTAAGTCCACTCTTCCCATTATTCCTTAATTAAAGAACGGGAACAGAAACATAAGGATATATTTTTTACGTCTGTTGAATGGAACTCTGGGGATCAAGTAAATTTTTGTCTCAGACCTGTAAAACCTATGTGGAAATTTGATATTTCCTGAAGCCAATGATTTAGTTAGCTTTTTTGCTGCTGTGACCACAAGACCTGACAAGAACAATTTTCAAGGAGGAAAAGTTTATTTGGCACTCATGATTTCAAAGGACTTGGTCCATAGATGGACGACTCCATTGCTCTGGTCCTGAGATGAGGCAGAACAACATGGCAGGAGGGTGTGGTAGACAAAAGCAGCTCAGAACATGGCAAAAAATAAAAAAAAGAAGCAGAGAAAGCTCTGCTCACTAGTGATAAAATATAAATCCCAAAGGCACACCCTGAATAGCCTATCTCCTCCAGCCATGCAGTTGCTAACTAGTTATTTCCTATCAGTGGTTTAATCCACTGGTTAAGTCCCAACTGATCAGGTTGCACTGATTGGGTCACAGCTCTCATAATCTAAGCATTTCACTTCTGAACATTTAAAAAAAATTTTAGTTTGAGATGGACACAATACCTTTATTTTATTTATTTGTATGCGGTGCTGAGGATTGAATCCAGGGCCTCACACGTGCCAGGCAAGTGCTCTACCATGAAGTCACAACCTCTGAACATTCTTGCATTGTCACACATAAGGTTTTGGTGGACACCACATTTCTAAACCATAACAGTCAAAAATCTATCTTTTCCCCACTGTCATATATTTCTAGATATCTTCTGTGTCTTATTGCCCAACCTCCATCCACACCATTGTATTTCATGCCTTTTATGGACAACCACAAGTGCTCAAACATACCAATATAAAACATGGTGGGTTATTAGACTGCAGAGCATCAGACTCCAGGTTCAAATTCAGCAACCACGCCAGGTCATACCCAACCCCTGGCAGATTAAATTACAACAGTTTTTCTGCTTCCATTAATTTATTCCTTAAATTACCAAGTACTTCATCCACATGATCTGTACTAACTTGGATAAAAATGAGGGATTGTCTCCAGAGTCATAATGTAATAACGCGGTGGTGATAATCATGAAAACAATCTATTGAAAATGATGTGTTAAAAGACAATAATGGAAACTGGAGTCTATATTAAAAAGAAGGTCTTTTCATTTTAGTCAAAGAGAAACAAACATCATTACCCTATGTACATGTATAATTACACAAATGGTGTGACTCTACTTGTGTACAACCAGAGAAACAACAGCTGCACCCCATTTGTGTTCAATGAATCAAAATAAATAAAAAAAAAGATAATGGTGATTTTTATGTGGAGCCACTCCTGCTACTAGGACTGCCACTGTGAGTGAGAGTGAAGATATTCCTTTCCACCCTGGTTCTTCACTGCTTTCTCACACCCATATAGAGGAGCGAATCAGTTGAGTAGGGTAGAGTGGGATCTCACTGTCTCTAGCATTGCCTGCTTAAACCTCCACACCCACATTACAACTGAGCCTAAGAAGAGGGAATGTACTTAAATTCTGGAAAAGAAAGAGTGGAGATGGTTGCATTTCAATAAGTAGCTTAGGGTGGGGAGATTGAGAGAAATCAGATCAAATCACCAAAGTTTTGAATGAGTAGGGAAAGTTTTTTGTATAGGAAGTGATGGGTGAAAGATTCAGTTGAGGAGGGAGTTCATTATATGGTGAATTTTTGAAATCACTTTTGATATAACTATTAAATCAAGTACAATTAAAATAATTAACAAAATATAAATTCCCTAAATTTACAGGGCTATAAAATCTGACCTAATATATAGTCCTTTGCAGCTTTTAAGATGTTATCATTTTTTGAAAGATTGTATTTATTTTTACTTTTACAGACTGCATTTTGATTCATTGTACACAAATGGTTTACAACTTTTCATTTCTATGGTTGTACATGATGTAGATTCACACTATTTGTGTAATCTTACAAGTGCATAGGGTAATAATGTTTGTCTTACTCCACTATCTTTTCTTCCCCCACTCTCTCTCCTCCCCTCTTTTCCCTATGCACAATCCAAAGTTCCTCCATTCTTCTCCTACCCTCCTCCGAGTTCTGTATCATCATCCAGTTATCAAAGAAAATATTCAGCCTTTGGTTTTGGGGGATGGGCTGATTTCACTTAGCATGATATTCTCTAAATCCATTCATTTAACTGCAAATGCCATAATTTTATTATTCTTTATGGCTGAATAATATTCCATTGTGTATATATACACAGTTTCTTTATCAATTTATCTATTGAAGGTCATCTAGGTTGGTTCCACACCTAACTATTGTGAATTGAGCTTCTATAAACATTGATGTGGCTGCATTACTGGAGTATGCGGATTTTAAGTCATAAACCGTAAGGGTATAAACCGAGGAGTGGGATAATGGGGTCAAGAAATGAAAGCAAGAATCAATAAATGGGATGGATTAACTAAAAAAGCTTTTTCTCAGCAAAGGAAACAAACAAGAATGTGAAAAGAGAGCCTACAGAGTGGGAGAAAATCTTTTCCACATGCTCTTCAGATAGAACACTAATCTCTAAAATTTATAAAAAATTAAAAAAAAACTTGACGCAAAAAGTACAAAAAACCCAATCAATAAATGGGCTAAGGAACTGAGCAGACACTTCACAGAAAAAGATACACAATTGATCAACAAATAAATGAAAAAGTGTTCAACATCTCTAGTAATTAGAGAAATGCAAACCAAAACCACCCTAAGATTTCATCTCACTCCAATTAGAATGACTACTATCAAGAATACAAGCAACAATAAGTGTTGCTGAGGATGTGGGGAAAAAGGTACACTCATACATTGCTGGTGGAATTGCAAACGGGTGCAACCACTCTGGAAAACAGTATGGAGGTACCTCAGAAAACTTGGAATGGACCCACAATTTGACCCAGCTATCCCAGTCCTCGGTTTATACCCAAAGGACTTAGGATGTTAAAATTTAAAAAGGGGCATGGTAACATTTGCCCAGTTTTATAGTTGAGTTGGCATCGTATGACAGAAAGTTCAAAGAAATCATAATCCATATGAGATTCAAATGATGAACTTGGTAAATAATAAAACAATTTGGTTGAACAATTTGGAAGAAAATTATAGTGATTTAATCAATATCTTAGAAGAAAAATATGAGAAAGAGCATGACTGAGCTGCAAGGTGGCAGTTTGCAGCTCAGATAAATATATTTATCAGTAGTAGAAAATAGAGGATACAAAACTGCAGACACATAAATCTGTTCATTAATTGATTGTAAATGAATACGTTCATTAGATCAAATCTGTGGAAGGAGTGATTATGTCATGTAGATTTGAATTTTATGATATCGAAAGAACAATCTGCACCAATTCCCAGTCCCACCAGCAATATACGAATGAACCTTTTCCTCGCATCCTCACCAACTTTTATTGTTACTTGTATTCTTTGTAATTGCCATTCTGACTGGATGAGATGGAATCTCAGTGTAGTTTTAATTTGCATTTCTCTAATTGCTAGAGATGTTGAATATTTTTTTCATATATTTGTTGACCATTCATGTTTCTTCTTCTGCTAGTTCCTGTGCCTATTTATTGATTGGGCTGTTTTTTGTTGTTAAGATTTTTGAGTTCTTTGTATATCCTGGAGATGAATGCTGTATCTGAGGTGCAGAAGAAGATCATGCTAAGTAAAATAAGCCAGTCCCAAAAAACCAAAGGTCTAATGTTCTCCCTAATATGTGGATGCTAACCACAAATAAGGAGGGATAGGAAGGGGAAGAGTAGAAGTGCATTAGATTAGACACAGGGGAACGAAGGGAAGGGAGTGGGAATAGGAAAGACAGTAGAATTAATTCAACATAACTTTTCTGCCTTTGTGTATGAATACATGACCAGTGAAACTCCATATCATCTACAACCACAAGAATAGGATCCTAATTAGAATAAGTTATGCTCCATGTATGTACAATATGTCAGAATACACTCTACTGTCACGTATATCTAAAAAGAACAAATAATAAAAAAAAAGAACAATCTGCACTGATATTGAGTTCTTCTGGGACTGTCATGTAGAAAAGAATGGTAGGTGACTGAGCGTGGTGTGTGATCCTCATTCTGTGTGAACATTTTTTCCTTGCACATCCATGGTGACCTTCAAGAACTGGGATGTCTAGAACACAGGTAGGGCAGTGAGGAGCCCCTGCTCTTTTACTTCTGTCCTAAGTGATTTCTATAATCTAATTCTTGCATATACCCTGAGTCTGGGTCAGTTTCCTGTGTGATCCTCTTGTCTCCTCGATAGTGAGGATGATAATGCTCACCATTATCATCTACTTCACAGGAGATTTACTGTGAAGATTTATGAGTATTATAATGATTAAGGTAAAAAATGAAAGTGATAATTAATATTACTGACAATTAATATAGGATATTTTGGGTTATTATCATTGATGTGGATGTATTGCTTTGTTGTTATTATTATTATTATTATTATTATTATTATTATTATTCATAGGACATGTAGTGAGAGTAGCATTATCTGAAGATCACAATTGGTACCAAGGAATATTCATTGTCTCTTTTTTGATTGTATTGATTGATCACTTTTTGAAGGGCTTCCTGCTTTCCTTTCACACAGGACATGACTTAGAATTATTAGATTGATATCAAAGCCTGAAAAATGTACATAAAACATCAAAACAATTACTTTCTGGGGAGTCATTTCAACTTTGGAATAGCTTTTAAATGTGAAATCCATGGAATCACTTTTTCTTGAAATTTTCTTCTGTTAATTTGCTGATGTTTTGAAAAAATAGCAGCATGGTTAGAGCATGGGAATAGAGGGCTGGCCCACATGGTCCTGAGAGACTGTGACTGGGGTGTGACTGGCCACTGGCGCTTCCCAACACACACACACACACACACACACACACACACACACACTCAGTGACCCTTATTTACCACACATGGTACTGGGGTGATTTTGCAGCCCTGGAGAGACCTCCTCAGTCTTGGAAGCCCCCGGGATTCACCCTGCTTGTTGATCTGTGGATCTCTGTGGTACAGTAAAGCAGAGCTGGAGCAGCTCAGGGCATAAAAGTCCTCACAAGGTAGTGGCAATGTTTTTGCCAGGTGAGCCTCAGGCTACTTAGGAATCCTCCTCTACAAGGGCTCCTCTCAGCAGCCAGGTCAGTTTGAAAACAAGAGGGTAAAGAGGGCATGGACAGCATATTTTAGGGTATCATTTCCCATCACTTCTCTCTGTGACTTTTCTTTCTCTTGTTTTTCATTCCCCAACCCAAGTACCCTATGTCCTGTGTCTTGCCCTCTTTCTCACTCACACCTGCTTCAAGAGAAAAATGTGAAGCCAACTACCTTCTTTAATCTAATGGCATATAGGGTGGCCCTTTTCTAAGAGAAGGATAGATATTTGATCCTTAATAATGACTGCACTGCCTCTGACAGGGAATTCCTAGCCACCAGAATCAATGTAGGCAGAAGGTGCCTGTCACCTTTGGAACACGCTGAGCATATCTCTATATTCATTAGACATTGAATCTTTAAAATTCCTTTCACTAGAGACTATGATGTTTGGAGTTTGGGATTTCCCCTCTTGAGAAGGGAATTCATGGTCCTACCATCAAGTGAGGGATGGTTACAATTAATCTCTCCTATTTTACTGAGTCCTCCCTGCCCACTATACATCTCAGAACAATGAAGGGTAAATTTCTCCTGTTAGTTCCTGTCCCATTACTCTGTTATCCACCAGCGTCCTGGAATGCCTGGACTCCTGGATGTTCTTCGCAGCAATTAGAGTTTGATTTTGTTTCATAGTTTGCTGCTCTCAGAATAATAGATTTTATGATTTTATTTCATTCTCCATGTGCTTCTTCAGTACAGGATCTATAGTCAGGCCACATAATTCATAGAACCTTAGGGGCAGGTACAGAACACTTGCAGGGTCTGTTCTTCCCCAAAGGCCAGAGATGAGGGTTGAATAAAATGCCAAAGCGTAAACTGGGGCCTAAGATCCTAATCTTTGAGGATAGACTTGAACTCCATCTATTTTCTAGGACAATATAGATTAATGACAAAACCTGAGGACTCATATCAGAAGGTCAGGGTCTTGGCCAGGAGATGTGATTTGGATTGTCCTCTCTGATGGAGTCCCCAGTTCTCATTGCACTTAGTTGTAATTTTCTCAACAAGGCTGTGTAGTTTCTTCCCTTATTTTCTCCTCCAGTTTGCTAGTAACAAGATGTGAGCCTATTTTCATTATGTAAGCTTGAGGAATTTGTTTAATAAATAGTGAAATAGGTAGATTTTTTATCTCTGTTATTCTTGGATTTGTTTTTTTTTTTTTTTCTCTCATTTTTCTCCTTTCCTCCTCTCATCTTATTTTTTTCTCCTCCTGTCATTTTCTCAACTCTTAAAATTTTCCTCTTTCCCACTTTTTTGTCATAATTATTTGAAAAATTGAATAATCATTTTCTTAAAAGAATTACTGAGACATCCTGAAACTGAAACAACAGTTTATTGGAAAGACAGAAAATATATGGTGGAGATCTAAGAGGCCATGTATTTGTATAGTCAGTAGGTTGTCTTTCATAATAGCAATGGAAGGAAATGCTATTTTATGTAAATAGATAAAATATCTTGGCTGGAGAAATCTTAATTAAGTCTTAATTTGGAGAGGGTCTTTTGGGAGATTTTTTAAAAATTATAATTTTTTTTTAATTCATCATGAGAATGGACCAGTCAGTGATGGGTACAGAGTCTGGGAATGGGATGTTCAATAATTGCACAGTGAAGGACAAATATTTTTAAAAATTTACAAATTAAATGTTAATCATTGTGATAGGACAGTATCTATTAGTTTCCACTTCCACTGATTGGAAAGTGCTCTAACCAAAAACAACAACAACAACAACAACAACAACAACAACAAAATAAAGAAAAAGAGCCTCCAAATCTAACATCAATACCAGCAATATATGAAGCCAGGTGCAGTGGTCCATGACTGTGATCCCAGCAGCTCTGGAGGTGCGGCAGGAGTATCATGAGTTCAAAGTCAGCCTCAGTGAGACCTTGTCTCTAAAGAAAACACAAAATAGTTTTGGGGATGTGGCTCAGTGGTTGAATGCCCCTAAGTTCCATCCCCGGTACTCCTCCTCCACAATAAAAGAAAAAAAAAGAATACATGAAAAAACAAACTTTTTATTCTAAGTAGTCATAATAAAAGCACAGATTCTTTCTAGAGCCTTTACATTTTAATTCACACATTGATCCTATGGGATAGGCATTGTTATTGCCCACATATTCACATCTAGGAACCACACAGGGGGAACTCAATATGAGATACATGTATCTAGCATTCTTAATAAACTTGATTCCAATCAATTGATAAAGACAACAGGTGAGAATCTTAAGATTGAGAGCTTCTGAAAGAGCGTGTTCGACCTCTGGCTTCAATTGTGTCATGACTCCATCAAGGGGCTCTCTGGGATAAGCAGTTATTGGTTCTGGCAATATGACCACATTTTCCAGATCTTCATTAAGGCCTCTATAATACTCCGTCATCCCTCAGTCAGGTGTGGCATGACACCTGACTTTAGCAGTAGAAGATTATTACTGATTTCAGTCCTAAAAATATCTTTAGATGAGCCCTGGTCTCTTATTTCCATACGGATAGAATGGATTACTCTACAATGGAATTTTCTTGTTGCTTTCCCAAGTATAATTCCTTCTGCTTTCTACTAAGATCTTGCTAATGTAGAAATGACAAACTCATTTCATTTGAAATGATTTAAGCTGCTTTCTGCGGTGCCTGAATTAAACATGATTCTGAGGTCACATCTAAACTCAGGGGGATGAAGGAAAGTTAGACTCAAAGTAGAAATATCAGCATGTGAACTGAACTTTTCCATCTCTACCCTGGATACAAGTCCTACTGCATTTTGGAAAGCCCTGGGCATGAAGAGGTATGATTGTTGGTAGTTGCATCATTTGTGGAGAATCGATTTCATATTGTTAGATTTATATGACTGTGTTATTTGTCCTCAGCCTCTGATTCAGCAGCTAATAAGATATTGACTAGATAGCAAGGACAGGACAGACAGAAGTTTTTTACTGAATGAATTCACACCACAATGTGTGCTTTAAATTGAATGTAACTTATTTGTCCTTGGGTGGGTCATTTTTCCCTGAGATAGTCAAAATTTCCTCAATAGGACATACCTTAGAGTAGTAATCTCAGGATCTCTGTTCCATCCTATGCTCCCCCTTTCCCCTTGAATAGAGCCATGGGGAAATAAAATGGGTCCAGGGAAGTCAGATTTTAACATATCATTAATCCCTGTCACTGTATTTTTAGGCAGTCACTCATCAGGATCCTACCAGCTCCCCATGCAAATATCACATTGGCTTCATGGCAGATAATAACCACTCCCAGTTCCAACATCCATACTTTGTTTTAACTGGAATTCCAGGACTTGAACAGAAGTATTACTGGATGGCATTCCCCCTGGGTGCCATCTATGCCATTGCTCTCTTTGGCAATGGCATCATCATCTCCACCATCAAGTCTGAATCTTCCCTGCATATCCCCATGTACTACTTTCTGTGTATGCTGGCATTTGCAAACATGGGGCTCGCTCTTTGTACCTTGCCCTCTATGCTAGGCATATTCTGGTTCAACTACAAGTTCATTGCCTTTGATGCCTGCCTTGTTCAGATGTATTTCATCCACACCTTTTCAGCCATTGAGTCAGGTGTGCTGGTGGCCATGGCCATTGATCGGGTGGTGGCCATATGGAGCCCCCTTAGGTACAGCACCATCCTAACCAACAGAGTGGTCTGCAAAACAGGGATGGCCATCTTGTCAAGGGCAGTCTGTGTGGTCTTCCCCGTGCCTTTTCTCATCAAGCGGCTTCCCTTCTACCATTCCAACATCCTCTCCCACTCCTTCTGCCTCCACCAAGATGTCATGCGCCTTGCCTGTGCCAGCACCCGTGTCAACAGTCTCTATGGCCTCACTGCTGTCATCTTCACCAAGGGTTCCGATTCCCTTTCCATCCTCCTCTCTTATGTGTTCATACTCAGGACAGTGATGGCTCTCGCCTCCAGGGAGGGCCGGTGGAAGGCGCTCAACACCTGTGTTTCACACATCTGTGCTGTGCTCATCTTCTATGTGCCACTGATTGGGGTTTCTGTCATTCATCGCTTTGGAAAGCACCTGTCACCACTGACTCATGCCCTCATGGCTAATGCTTACCTCCTTGTACCTCCCGTGCTCAACCCTGTAGTCTATACTGTGAAGACCAAAGAAATTCGGAAGAAGATCATACAGATCTTTGTTCAAACGAAGATCACTGCAGAGGGATAGTCTATCAGCTTTAGAGTGAAAGGACCTCTTCTGTGAAAGCATGATTAAGACTATGAGAAATAAAGACATTTATTTTTTAAAAGTTTTCTGTGTGATTTGAATTGGGCAAAGAAAAGTCCCTCTGCTCATGGAGAACACTTTCTTTTTCTCAGGTCAAATTGTCTTCTGTTTATTAAAGGAAGAGTGGCATCTATAG
>JAJEJO010060253.1:19655-56625 GCA_020662805.1 Glaucomys volans | reverse complement strand
AATTTCTGCATTCCTTTTAAGCTATGTACAAACTTACACTTCTACCTGTAATATTTCACCTATGTAATACAAAGATGACATTCTTATAAAATATTCACTGATTTACTAGTTAAGAAATATTTATTGTTTTCTTGAAAGGATGAACATAGATCAACTAAGTTTGCATTTTCCAACATATTTTGCAGAGTTCTTTTTTTTGGGTATCCTGAAAATGATTCCTTTTTCTTCTGGAGAGTTGTTGGATTCTAGAGTAGTGGTAGATGGCTTTCTGATGATGCATAATGGCCTGGCAAACACTTTTCATCATGTCCCCAGAGCAATAGAGCAATGGAGAGTGTGGGGACATTGTGACCCTTGGCTCAGGGCTCTTTTCCACAACATCCTCTCACAACCCTCTCTCTAATCTGTTTGGTTCTAACTCCATAGATAATGGGGTTGAGCATGGGAGGTACCAGAAGATAGAAATTAGCAAACATGATGTGCACCACTCGGGGCACTTGATGGCCAAAGCGGTGGGTGAGGAAGGTAAAAAGGGCTGGGATATAGAAAGCCAAGATTACACACACGTGGGAGGCACAGGTGCCAAAAGCCTTGAGACGGGCTTCGCCTGAGGGCAAATGAAGAACAGCTCCCAAAATCATCACATAGGATATGCCAATGACAATGATATCAAAGCCAACCACAGAGAAGGCCACAAAGAGTCCATATGCACGATTGACTCTGGTATCAGCACACACCAACTTCAGCACAGCCATGTGCTCACAGTAGGACTGGGGAATGACATTGTTGGGGCAGAAGGGCATCCTGGAGATCATGAAGCAGAAGGGGCTCACCCACAGCAGCCCTCTCACCATCACGGCCGACCCCAGTTTGATCACCACGGAGGTGGTGAGGATACTGGAGTGCCTCAGTGGGAAGCAGATGGCCACATAGCGGTCCAAGGCCATAGCCATGAGCACCCCAGACTCCACAGAAGAAAAGGCATGGATGAAGAACAGCTGGATGAGGCAGGCATGATATTCAATCTCATGAGCATGGAACCAGAGTATGGCAAGCATCTTAGGCTGTGTGGAGGAGGAGAGGACCAGGTCAGTGAGAGCCAGCATGGCCAGAAAGAGGTACATGGGCTGGTGCAGGGTGTGGTCAGTTCTGATTACATGCAGGATGGTGATATTGCCAGTTATGGCCACAACATACATGACACAGAATGGAAAAGCAATCCAGACGTGGGCACTCTCCAATCCTGGGATTCCAAGCAGAGTGAAGGACAGAGGATGAGAAGAGCTGTTCCCTGAAGCCCACATCAGGGGATGGATACCATTTTCTCTGGTGTGAATGTAATCTACTCTCTGTAGGTGATGACAAACAACAATTATTATTGTTATTTTTAAGACTTTTGAATGGAGTATATGGAGTTAATGATAAACCAAAATAAATCCAAAATAAATTCCATTATTTTATTAAGTAAAATTTTGAAATGTAAGATGCTGCTGCTCATTATTTTGTATTCATTTATGGCATTCAAAATGGTGTTACAACATACCAGCTCCAAACATGAGTATTGCTTTAGAATTATGTTTTATTTTAAAATTTTAATGCACTAAAAAAAAATCCTGGCAATTAAGGTCATACTTCAGTTTTACCTTTTCATTCTTTACGACAACCATCTCGTTATTTAACCATTCCCATATGTACTTTTTATGCCTCTATTATGTCTCCTGGGCAACATTTCAAGGTTGAAAGTCAGCAAGGAAGAGTTAAAGAATTCAAAATAAGGTGGGAGGGGGAGGAATAGAAGTTCAGTGGATTAAACAAAGGGTATCAAAGGCAAGGGAGGGGGGTAGGAAAACGAAAGTTGGTGGAATGACTTTCCTATGTACATATATGAATACACTATATACGTATGTGAATTCATGAGTGAATGTCAACATCATGTACATTCACAGGAAATTAATTTTAAAAAACTGTGCAAATGGCTTAAAGATCAACAGAGGGAAGGGAGTAGTATGTTGTGGGAAAAGGGAAGGGGAAAGAGAGGTATTGGGGTCTGAATTAGAGTAAGATAAATTCCATGTTTCTATAATTATATCAAAATGGATTCTACTGTCATGTCTAACTAAAAGGAACCAATTTTTAAAAAAAAGATCGGAGCCATGTATGAGTGGTGTTGAATTAGAATGGACTCTAGGAGGGTTACCGTGAGGATATGGTTTTGGAGATAGATGAGGGACCAATTGTGCATCTGTGAATAAACATCTTTAGTGTATGGCTCCTGCTTCTTTAGAGGTAAAATTGGACCAGTCAAAGTCAGGCCATAAATATTTTAGCTTCATGGGCTATGCAGTCTCTTGTGCATCTAATCAGTTTAAACTTTGTAGTGCAAAATCCACAGCCATAGTCCATACATAAATGCATGTGTGTGACTTCTTTCCAGTAAAAGCTTATTTATAGGGCTGGGGATATAGCTCAGTAGGTAGAGTGCTTGCCTCACAAACCCCAAAGCCCTGGGTTCAATCCCCAGCACCAAAAGAAAAAAAAAAAAAAACTTATTTACAAAAACAGGGTACTGCTGGAAGGGTGGTCCTAGTTGATGACCTAGGTCCTAGGCTCAAGATAATAACAAATAAGTGTCATCATTTTGTGATAACAGCCTTTTATCTGGATAACAATATCCTAAGATGTCCTGGCAGAGCCCACTTAACCCTACTCTGAGCCGTACTCACAAGACAGTTCTGTTCATTTCTCATGCTAGAGGTGGCCCTGCTGCCAGCGAGTACCCTGGGCCGCCATCCTCTGTCTGCACTTGCCTTATGTGAGTTGACTCCCTGGTGGATCCCTCTGATGAACGTAGCTACCTCAAATCCTTAGGACGCTGGTGACTTTTTTCTTATTTTTTGCTTCTTACTCTCAATTCTGTGTCTTCTCTCTGCTTTTACCTAACTTCTAACAGATACATGCAGCCAGAAGAGTATCCTTTTTTAATCCTTCAAACAAATTAATTTTGGGAACTAACGAATGTTTCATTTTATTAGACAGATTGGTTCCTAGAAATTGGTAACTACCATTCTATTTAGATAATAATTATTGGTCTACTCTAAACACACACTGTGACCAAGAAGAGTGCTATGAAAATTCATTAGCAAACATTGTTTGGCACCCAGGGTCCACGCTTTGTCTCCTTCTGCCTGGCCTGAGCTTCCCAGTCTTATATTTTCTGTTGAGGCCAGTCTTTTTCCCTACTTGTCTTTGTTCCACTCTTTGTCACTTTTCCCTGTGGAAACCCAGTCGTGGCCTCTTGGAAAGGCATTTTAGACCACCCTCATTCTTGCACCAGACACTGGGAGAGGTGCTGGCTCAAGGTACGGCTTCCCAGTGTGTGTAATAATCTAACTGTGGAAGGGCCAGTTCTTGAGGCCCAGCACTACAGATTCCGAAAGTTAATTGTTTCTAAGTAATCGTTTCTAAAATCTCTTCATCCTCATTTTACCATGAAAAAACAGTTTGGAGTCATTAAGTTATTTGTCTGACTTCACATTCTAAATTTTTCTCTGAGTGTGCAACTCTGCAGCAGGGGCTTCTGGTGATGTTGCTGCACTTGCTACATAGTGAATGAGTGGGACTCTGCCCTGGTCAGGTGAGGCATAGACAGGTGCCCTGTCACTACAACGGCAGACAGGAAGGGGCTTGCACAGGTGTGCACTGGATTGGAGCCATATCTGCAGTTGGACCTGACCACTGCTGCTTCCTTGGACTGGGTCTCTGGCCCAGGCTGTGGCATGGCCTGCTGAGCCTCTGGGGATGTGCTGCTTTGTCTGTGATCACATCACTATTGGCCTCTGCCCACAAGCCTTAATAGAGGGTTTAGCTGTTAACTCTCTCTGGGGGTGGTAACTCCCTTCCTGACCACATTTTCGCTACCTAAACTCTGCAGTCTCTTTCACTATCCAGTCTTTCCCTTTCCTTTCATTCTTAGTCCAGCCTCCACGATGGGAACTTTACAGGAAAGAGCTCACCCATGAAGAGGGACATGCCCCTGTCTTTTATTTTGCTCTTTCAGATTTCCTGCTCTCAGATGAAGTGGAACCCAATTGTTGAGTGGGATGGAGCTTTAGTTTTGAAAGCCTCTGTTTCTTCTCTGAACTTTCCCCTGTTGTCCCATGAAATCAAGTGCCTTCATTGAAAAAAATTCCCTTGATATTTTTTTTTCCTTCAAACCTTAGGAACTCAACATAGGCAGATTTAAGACTGTGTCATGTGAAGTGGAAGAGATCTAACCAATCCTTGGTTATTTTCGTATAATGTAGGAAATTTTAATAATGGAAATACAGTTTATCAGCTTGCTGTTGGCTTTAGGGATGACAATGTGCTTTCCTAAATAGTAGGAAAAAGATTAATATAATTACCCTTTCTGTTCAACTTTTTTTCCTCCTCTCTCATGTTATGATGTTTTTTCTGTTTTCCACAGGTCAGAGTTCCTAACGATCATAATGTGTACTGAGCGCTGAACCTTCATGCATATCCATAATGCACTAATACAAAAAAATCTATCTCATGTCTTTTATGAATCTTACATTAAGGATGGTCACACTTTGAACTTCTGATTCAATTTTTTCTGTTCCACCAAATAAAATCTAACTCACAAAACTCTGCAGGTTTTGGTTGAGGAAATTTAGCTACACGAACAATGTTCTTGCACTGAGTAGAGCTCAGCTTTCTCTGTGCTTTTGGGTTTGAGTCCAGGAATGGTACCCCTGGTTTTGTTGGACCTCTGCTACTCTGCCCATCATGTGGGAATAGTTATTTCCATCAGTCAACTGAGTTGGTGAAGCCAGAGAAAGATCAAACAATAAAATGGCCTAAGGTCTTGCTAAAGAATAGCTTCCTGGAAATTTTGATTCAGTTTTCTTACTTTGGGATATCTAAAGCTAAGTTGTAGAATGATAACAATGGAACAGGTTGGTTTCAGAATCAACCTTGCCTCAGGAGGGGTTGTGTAAGGGGCAGCCTTTTTACCTTTCTAGGTCTCCCTGGAGGACACTGTAGAGTCATGATTCTTTCTCCTCATCTCATAGTGAAGCTTGGGGACCGTGGACCCCCGGACCTGGAGCTCCCAGATATTCAGGCCTTTCTGTGCAGTGAATCTCCTTGCCTTTCAGCTTCTGGGAGACTCTGCATCCTACTGTTCTCTGAGAGGGGCACAGGTGCCTGAAATACAAGAAATCACTCAGGCTGAGCTCGGCTCTGTCTTTGACCGAGCTGGGTATGCACATAAGCATTTCTAACAAGCCCCTGGGATTTAGCCTTTGGCAGAAACCTCAGCATGGAGACTATTTAAAGGACTAAGCCTGGCCTTTAGCTCCCCAAGCATTAATCCTCTGCCCCCCTTCCCCTTCCTAAGTCCCACTGCCTCATACTCACACTGGCTTCCTCTGAGACTGGACACTAATGCAGGAAACATTAACCCCTAACTTTCCTGTCTTCACAGTAAACATGAATGCAAAGACATTTCAATTCATGTGCAAAAAGGTTGTAGTGATTACCTGAGTGTGAGCAATGTATACATGCATTTTTGTTCATCTGATGATGTGTATTTATAATTGAAGGATTATTTTCTGAAATTTGAAAGTGTGTTGATATTTCATGTGTATTGATGTGTGAATCGAGGTTGGTTCATAAATATATATATGTGTGTGTGTGTGTGTACATATATATAAATATATATATATGTGTGTATATATATGAGACTGGATTTGCATGTGATTGTTTGTAAGGTTATTTATATGTGACTATATAAATAATTATTTGCTTTTAGTGTGCATAATTAGTGTGAAGCCATCATTCTCTGAGTGAGCTGTCACTGAACGCAGCTGCTTTCTGAAGGCACATGCATAGCTACATGCCTGGTGGTGTGAGATGGCATATTGGTGTATGTGTATGAGTGTGCAGACATGATGTGTGGGACTATATGAGGGTGTTGATAATTGACTAGTACTTCATTGTGTACTGGGATGGCGATGGTTCTAGGGCCCCTCCCTTCTAAGTGGGTAATTATCCAGAGAAGGAAAAGAAATTCTGCAGGAGATCCTGCCATAGTCATTTCTTTATCGTTCTAAGGCTGATTCTCTCCTCACTCAATCTGAAGACTAAAGTCTGCACCACGCTCCCTTTCCCTCATTACTCTTTCAGGCCCTACTGGCATTATTATTTTTCAGCATTCCCTGATTTTAAAATCTCATCTTTGATCAGATATTTAAGGAAGATGAGAAAAGAACATTTAAAAACAGAAAAACAAAAGATTAATTCACAAATTACAAAGCAGTCAGGCTTCAAGACATGTGCTTCACAAAATGAAAATCCTAACATATATTTTCAGGAAAAAAACACAAAAGTTGCCAGAATCATCAAGTTTGCATTATTGTGCTTATGGTAGATTGTGATCATCATATTTTAAAAGGGCACGATTTACTTTTGGATATCTCCATAATGAAATAATAGGGATAACAGTTTTTATTGGGGGGTCCAGGTTTTCAAGAAATATTCTGGGTCTTATAATTTTGCAGATCAGACTGACATTATGCCTTGAAATTTTGTTATTATCTCAGATTGAAATTTATACTTCTTTGTTGTTTCTTTTAATTTGGGAATTTGCTCAGTATAATGCAAGCAGAAAGTTCAGGTCTTCTTTCCTTCCTTCCTTCCTTCCTTCCTTCCTTCCTTCCTTCCTTCCTTCCTTCCTCGTTTCTTCCCCCTTCCCTTCCCTTCCCTCCCCTCCCCTTACCTTACTGCACCTTACCTTCTTCAAGGAAATTTGTCCCCAAACAGAATGTGATATTTGGGATAGGACCTGTGTTTACTCATCTTCTGACTCTTCAACAGTCCCACATGCCACTGGGACTCCAAGCACACATGGCATAAAGTCTCTTGGAGAAATCACTTCTTATGTCAGCCACATTAATTTTTTAATATTTGAGGAAGACTTGCTGTAAGGAGTGTGTATTAGAAAGCCCAACCTTTGCATGATTGGCCCCCAACAGGTCCCTTACAATTTGTACCTTTCAGAAGTTGGTACCTCTTGAAGAATTCTTTGAGAACTTAGGAACAAGGCTTCTAGTCCTGTTTTGAAGCCTAGTGTCTATTAGAATGCACAAAGATTTCTAGGCAGTACTGAGAGTCCAGTTAAGTTTGATTACAATAAACTTGTAGCCATACCAGTTTATGATTGTGAGTTTACAAGGGTAGGGCAGGAAAGGGTGTTTATTAAGGAGGATTTAAAAAAATTTTTTCTAGTTATGCATGCCAATAGGATATGTGTTGATATAATTATACAAGCATGGAATGTATCTTATTCTAATTAGGACCCCACTCTTTTGGATGTACACAATGATGAGGTGTTTTTATAAATGTACATAGGAAAATTATATCAGATTAATTTCACTGTCTTTCCTTTTCCTATCCCCAGTCCCTTCCCTTCATTCCCCTTTGTCTAATCTATTGAACGCTTCCACCTTGTTGTGTGTTAGCTTCCACATATCTGTGAAAACATTTGACCTTTGGTGTTTTGGGATTGGTTTATTTCACTTAGCATGACAGTCTCCAGATTCATCCATTTACTGGTAAATCTCACAAAATCATCCTTCTTAATGGCTGAGTAATACTCCATTATGTATATGTGCCACATTTTCTTTATCCATTCATCTGTTGAAGGGCACCTAGTTTGGTTCCATAGCTTGGGTATTTAGAATTGTGCTGCTATAAACTTTGATGTGGTGGTGCCACTGTAGTGCAATGATTTTAACTACTTTGAATAAATACCAAGGAGTGGGATAGCTAGGTCAAATGGTGGTTCCATTCCTAGTTTTTTGAGGAATCTCCTTGCTATTTTCCAGAGTGGTCATACCAATTTGCAGTCCCACTAACAATGTATGAGTGTACCTTTCTTCCACATCCTCACCAACATGGAAGAAAATGTTATTGCAGAGACTGACTTGAGGATCCTGAGTCGTATTACTATATCTAGGTAGAAGCTTGGCCACATAGTTCCTGTATTTTCACTTGTGATGACCTTTATGTCCACACCACCTCAGTCAGTGACATTTGGAAATGGCCTGGACCTGGTCACAGCTCAAAGATATTTGATCTCTGAGTTCTTAAGCTTATTGTTCTTTGACTACAGCATTCTTTCTAGTTCTTTTACTTGTCCTATGTTCTTTCAAGTCATCCATTCCTTGTGTGTGTATGTATGTACATGTATATATAGTATTTGATATAAAATATAAAATTATTATTAACACACATATACAATGCATATACAATATGTAGTGATAGATATTTTATGCATACATACATATATGCTTTTAACTTTCTTTTTAAAATTCCTTTGTATAGAATCTAGTTATTATAGTCCATCATTTCAACCGTACTCATGTTAATCACCTCTACCACTATTTTTCCTTTATAGTTACCATTCAATGTATCACTGTCTCCTGCTACTTTTTTTTTTAACCACTGAAAAACTGCTAGAAACACTAACAGAAATGATCAGATTTTTGCTATTGCAAGTCCATGGTAACTAGCCTTATCTGCACTTTTGCAAATGCCCCAACGTATTTTCACATTCTCTTTCTTAAAAAAATACATATATATATATATGTGTATATATGTATATATATTATTTGATCTAATTAGTTATACATATCAGTAGAATGCATTTTGGTGCATCATGCATAAACAGAATATAACTTCTCATTCTTCTGGCCATACAAGATGTAGAGTTATACCAATCATGTAATCATATATGTACATAGGATAATAATGTACAATACATTCTACTATAATTCCTACCCCCATACCCCCTCCCCTATCTTCACTCCCCTCTGTCTTATCCAAAGTACCTCTATTCTTCATAGGGTTCCCCCATCGTGAGATAACATCTGCATATCAGAGAAAACATTCTGTCTTCAGTTTTTTCAGATAGGCTTATTTCTCCTAGCAAAATAGTCTCCAGTTCTATCTATCTACCAGCAAATGCTATAATTCTATTCTCCTTTAAGGCTGAGTAATATTCCATTGTGTATATATACCACGGTTTCTTTATCCATTCATCTATTGAAGGACATCTAGGTTGGTTCCACTATTGTGAATTGAGCTGCTGTAACATTGATATGGCTGTGTCACTGTAGCATGATGATTTTAAGTCCTTTGGATAGAAACTGAGAAGTAGGATAATTGGGTCAAATGGTGGTTCCATTCAAGTTTTCTAGGGAATCTCCACACTGCTTTCCATATTGATTGCACCAATTTGCAGTCCCACCAGCGACATATGAGTGTACCTTTCACATTCTCTTTCTTAACTTGTGCAGGACACATGTTAAAAATGTTGCAGTAATGATAATAATAGTCTGACCTTCCTGGCTAAGCATGTTGTCCAGACTCCACCCTTTATACATGCTCATTTTCTTTTGTTATTTTATATTTCTCATTAGTAAGCAGAGCTTCTAGGCATGCTGTTAGAGGCAGACTTTCTCACTTTTGGCCCTCAGGAGCATATCAGATTTTGTCTGCCTCAATTCTTCCTTCTTTCTAAGCATGGTGCTCTCGCCATCTTCCTCTCCCCCACTTTAGGGCTCAGCACCACATTCCAAATGAAATCAAACCTGCCTTGAGGGGAAATGGCTAGGTCCATGCTCTGATTCTCCTTATTATTTCAAGGAGATTCTTGCTGATGTCAGCTGTGATGTAAAGTTCACAGACATCACAGAAAAATAAGAAAATGTGCCTTGACTGGACAATTATTTTTGGTGAACTTTATTCCTCCCAAAGTCATATGTTGCAGTCCTAAACCCCAGTCCTCAGAATGTGACTTTATTTAGAAATAGTTATTGCAGATTTAATTGTATGTTGATGTCATTCTGGAGCATGGTGAGTTCCTAATCTAATATGACTGGAATCTGTCTATAAAGGGGGAATGTGGATGCAGAGATACACAGTGAGAATGCCATTGGACAAAAATGCAGGAAACAAGGCGAGATATTTATAAACCGAGGTTTCCATCAAACCACAGGAAACTAAAAGAGAATCACAGGACAGATTCCCTTAAAAGCCAAGAAAAGGAACCAAACCTGCTGACACTTTGATCTTGGACTTGCAGCCCCCAGAATTTCACACAATGACTTTATCTTGTATAAGTCACTTAATTTGTGGGAGTTCATTATAGAAACCTAGCAAACTGATAAACAACCAATATATTTTTACCCATTATCCTAAATCTTTATCTATAGAAACTTATACCTTTTGTGGCTTATTGGAATTTCACATAATTTTACTCTAATTGTTAATCTAGACAGGGACCCTAAAAAAGATTAATGTCAAGAGTCCCACATACCCTAGAGGTAGGCTTATGTTTATGTAGAAATAAATCAACTCATTATTGGCAAAATGATGAAGAAACCATAAATAGTTCTGAACATATAATTAAATTTGGATAGAAGATTCAATACAAATCAATGAAGAAAATTGTTATTATAATGTTAAAATAAAATAGAATATCTATATGATGAAAGCAAGATGACTCTCAATCCCTATTTCACTATAAAATTTTTTATTACAGCTATAACATAAACCTGAATTTGAAAGCTAAAATTATAAAACACCTAAAAGAAAAACAATATGATAATATTTTCGTGATTTTGGGGGAAGCAAAGACATCTTAAGTGAAATAAGTCAGACTCAGATAGAGACTGCCTGTTCTGACTCCTATGTGAAAGCCAAAAATGTCAATTGAATGTAATTACCAAAGGTTGGGAATTGTGGAGGTGTGAGTGGATAAATGATGGAGGGTGTTGGATAGCAGGTAATAAAACACAATGATAAGGATTCAGTTCTGATGTTCCACAGCGCAATCAGATAACTGCAGTTCATATATGTATGCATGTTTATATGTATATATATGTATGTATTTTTATATGTTTTATGAAGATCTGCAAAAGAGGAGCATTAAATCTCCAAATGGAAAAATCACAAGGAGTGGGAAATGCTTATTACCCTGATTTGGTCAATGCATACTATAGACATATGTTCAATCCCATTTACATTGTAATAAAGAAAAAATTTAGAAATATTATAAAGATAATAAAATAATTAAAGAAGAGATGTAAATATGTAATTTTGACTTGCTTCAGCCTAGTGTGGGGAGCTTCCTGGGAAATTCCAATTGTCATACCTATGGTGGAGTCCCCAAGGGTATCTTGGCAGCAGGGGAGAGTTATGTGCTGGGCTCCTTTAAAGAGGGCCAGGGCCAGGATTCACCTACAAGCAGACCTAGGCAGGAAGTGGAAGAGGCACCTGTCCTTCTGTTGAGAGCAGGTAAGATACTAGGACCAGAAAGAAGAAGCCCATGAGACAGATTGTGGAATGCAAAGTTACAGGGAAGGATAGAGCAGAGAAACAGGATGCAGAGGGGAGAGGCAGGTGCTTAGAGGCAAAGGAAGGGTAGAAAAGGCAGAGTGAAGGGTAGAAATACTGGGGAGAGGGGTCAGAGTAAGGTTCAAGTGGAAGGCTGTGGGATTAAGGGAGAGCAAGCAAGGAACTTGTAGACACATATTTCTTTCCTGGAGAAAACTCAAAACCCTGTATGTCAAGTGAATGGGGTAGACTTATTGTGATTCTTCGTGGCCCTAAAATGTGACATTTATTACGTATTTATTTCCATTTCACTCTGCTTTTAAGTAAGGGTGCTTTCTGTATCCCCATTTATCAGGAAATGGGTTGTTTGAGTCCTTCTATCTGCCTTCAGTTCTACCTTTTCACAGGATCCTCACACTCTGAGTTCCCCTCTGCTCTCCTTGACTGTGACCATTCATGTTTAAAAAGACATACTTCAAATAAATCTTGACTTTTTTTGACCATCCTGGAAACAACTGAAAGCAGGTAGATCAGGGACATTTTAAAAGTTCAAGGCTACAGATGGACATGACTTGCCAAGCTCCTACTCCCAGCCAGTGAGAAGCAAGGACTTCTGTCTCATTTTTGCTATTTTGCCAGAATAATCATAGTCCCAGTGTCCAGCACTTCCTCCGTGACCAAAACTCCTGGAGACAGAAATCTGTATTTGGTGTTGCTGCTTCCTGTGCCTAACCTCCTCACCATAAAGTAAACCACAGAATGTCACCAAAAGAACAACAGACAGACAATTTAGTTTAATGCAGATGCCTGGGCACCATTTCCAAATGTTTAGGTTCATGTGATGTGGGCTCAGATCTAGGCTTCATATTTTAAAACCTTTCCAAGTGATTTCAGTGTACATGTGTGATTCACAAGTACTGATCTCCTCTACCAACTTATATTAAGTTTTAAGAAAAGTCAACAAACTGTGTGATCTTCATTGAATCAGTCAGTATGTTTTGAGGCAAGAAGTCAAGACCTTGCTCAGGTTTTTTGATGCCATCAAAATGGAAGGATGATGAGTTCCTGGAGTCACTTTCTTACCTTCTTCCTTCTAACTTTCTTTAAACATGTAACTTGCAATCAGTGTTTTTTTTTTTTTTTAAGTGCAATTATTTTACATAATGGCTTAAAGGTAATCCTAAGAAAGTCATAAATATATTTCCTCTATTTAGTCTAGTATTGTAAGGCTAGTTTTGCTCTGAACTTTTAAATCCAATGCAAGGATGTATAAAATAGGAATTTTCAAATGTTTTTAAGAAGTGTTAGTAGGGCTGGGGTATAGTTCAGTGATCGAGTGTGAGACCATGGATTCAATCCCCAGCACCCCAAAAAAGTTTCAGTCAATTGTCCCAACCTTATTTATAACATCCTGTTCTTTTCTCCAGTGATCTAAGGTAAGATTGCAATCATATTGTTTTATCCTCATTCACAGTATTTTGGAAATACTCATTTCTTGAAACATTTATTTTATATCTTTGTCAGCATTACACTTCATTAATTACAATAGCTTTACAAATTATGATGAAAATTCTGTCTTTTCAATTTTTTTCTTTTTTCTTTTCTTTTCATTTTTTATGGTACTGGAGATTGAATGAAGGGTGTTCTACAACTGAGCTACATTCCCAGCCCTTTTTATTTTGTATTTGAGACAAGATCTCAAAAAATTGTCTAGGCTGGCAGCTGAAGAAACATAATGCTCTTTCCTCAGCCTCCTGCATCACTGGATTGCAGATGTGTGCCACCATGCCCTGGCAAGCTCTGTCTCTTTGTTATTTGCTGTTTCATGCTGAATACATTTGCACACTTAGAGTGTAGGTGGAGTACATTTCAGGATCCATGTGTCATTATTTATTAAATGTCTTGGGTGCTATTAAATAATATGCTTTGAATTTATGTGTTTCTGAATGGGAGAATTTCTGTCTGTTTACTATGAAAAATTTATATCTTCAGGAAAGGAATTAACCACTAAACCTTAAGACTTTTTTGTTTCTGTTCAAAAGTAACACAGATTCTTTTATTTGTTTGTCTTTTTCATTTGCTAGTACTATTAATAGTAGTTATGACAGTAGATGTGGCATTTTCTTAATGATTTTAATGAAAACACTCAATAGATCACTAGTAAACAAGTTTTATCTGAATTTCTGGAAGGTAACCTTTATTAGAGAATTTTTTATTTTCTTCTTAAATATGAAGAATTTTATCTTGAATCACTATTAGATTTTATGGGTTTTCCTTGTCTCTACAGAAAATTAGTATAATTATATTATTCATAGATTCTTGATAGGAATAATTTTTCATTAATAGGACAAAATCAACAGTGTGAAATGCAATAGGCATTGGAAGTTTTGCCTCTGACTTGCTGATAAGTTGTTTGTGTGTGTCTTCAGAAGTAATTAGGTTAATAACTTTCTATCTTTTACACTCTGGAATAGGGTTCTTGGTCTCAGTGCTGTAGTGATTTGGGGCTGGATAATTCCTGGTTGTAAAGGGCTTTGTACATTTAGGATTTTGGCAGCATCCATCCTTGATCTCTGCTTTCTAGTTGCCAGTAACACCTTTTCCCAGTTATGACAACTAAAAGGTGTCCAGATATTGCCAAATGACTATTGGTAGTTAAAGACAGGTTCTGGAAATAGTCCTTCTCTTCTGTGCTAGAAAATTTTGTAAAAGATGGAAATGTATTTTTTTTCTTTTGCTAAATGTTGTGGTTTGGGTATGAGATATCCCCTAAAATTGTATGTGTGAGACAACTCAAGAATGTTCAGAGGTGAAACACCATGAGAGCTGTAACCTAAATAGTGGATTCATCTACAGATGGATTAGCTAGTTAGAAACTGTAGGCAGGTGGGGTGTGGCTGGAGGAGGCAGGTCACTGTTGGTGTGCCTCTGGGGTTTATATTTTGTCCTTTGTGTGTGGAGCTCCCTCTGCTTCATGGTTGTCGTGCCCTGAGCTTCCTTCCTCTACCATGTCCTTCCACCATGATGTGCTGCCTCATCTTGGGCCTAGAGCAATGGAGTTGACCAACCATGGTTGAGCCTCTGAGACTATTAGCCAAACTAAAGCTCTTCTTCTCTTAAGTTGTTAGGTCTTTTGGACACAGTGATGCAAAATTGAAAAAAGTGCTAACATTCTAGGAATAAGGATAACACTATTTTTCAAATCTTTTACCATGACAAGCCCTAGTAAAAGAGAATTTATGTTTTTGACTCATTTTTATCTTTATTTCTATCATTATGATTCTATTTATGAGCCCACTGGACTAGTGATGGGGGCCAAGGATGGATGATATCCTTATTGAAGTACCTTCTATCTTCTTGTTGAGTTCCTCTGGTTAATGTCTGGTGAGTATAACACCTGCTGTCTGCATTTTCTTAGGAAAGCTCCTTATTGGACAGTCAGTGATGAAGCAAGTAGTCTCATATTTCCAGGACATTAGGAGTCTGTTAATTCTCAAGATAATGCTAAAATAATAATATGAGAATCTAAATAAGATGTGGATTCCCACTAGGGTACTAGATCAGACTTGCTGCAGAAGTCACAGAATTTGAAACCTTTCAACCCTTGTTTGGAAAAAGGCAGTCCAAAGCCTGGTAGTTGTCCTGGAGACCCACATTAAACATCCCAGGAAAACAAATTTTCTTTTTATTTTTTGGTATTAGGAATTGAACACAGGGCTGCTTTACCAGTAAACTACATCCCCAGTACTTTTTTAATGTTTTATTTTAGGTGGAGTCTTTCTAATTTGCTGAGGGTCTTGCTAAGCTGCTGAAGCTGGCTTCAAACTTATGATCCTCCTGCCTCAGCCTCCCAAGTCTCTGGGATAACAGGCATGCACCACCACACCTGGTGGAAAATATTACATTTTCTAATGAAAACACTGCAATTCATAGAGATCAACCCTATATCTTTCAGAAGGCTGGAAGTAAAAAGTCTTCCTAAGGGATCAAGCTAATTTTGAGAAAGAATTTATGACTGAAAAGATTAAGAACCATATGTAGGGTAAGCTATTTCTTTGTATTTGCATGATGAATGTAGTTGAAAAAACTATATTTGTCAATAGCAACCTTTCTTCAGTTAACCTCAGTTAGGATGGGAGCTTGTCAGGAATGCCTCAGCCATGGGACCTGGGTGACGGCTTATTTTGAGGGGACTGAGAGAAGAGGATGCAAGGTGTGTTAGCACATTTCTCTCTGGGAATCCCACTCCCTGGTGTAGAGCTCTTACAGGGCCAGCAGCAGTTGTGTGGAAAGGTTGTGAGTCTGTCAGCAGCTCTGGTGTATGGTACATATCAAGGAAGCACTGACCACAGTTGGAAGGCTGAGGCAAATGGACACCCAGCACTGTGAATGGGAGATATGTCCTCCTCATCCAGCCTTATCACTTCTGTTCTCCATGTGATGTGTCCACGTATACAACTAAACCTCCTTCTCAAGTCAACTTGAGACAAAGTTTCTTTCAAAACATTTTCAGCAGAGAGAAAAATTATCTACTCTTTTCTTTCTCCTCTTTATTGCTGTCTATTTACAACCATCACCAACTAATTTCTTCTATCCAGATAGAAGAAATGCTCTCTTCTGCAACATGCTCAGAGTACCCATAAAGGGATAAACACTGAGGCATGACAGTTTCTTCTTCATCACTTACTGTGCCCCACCCACAGTGACTCTTGGCCTAAGGACAGCTGTTGTCAGAGGAGTCCTTCTGTGCCTTCTGAGGCTCACTCACCCTGCTCTGAGGCAGGCAGCTGTCAGGTTCTGGCGAATGGTGTTTGGTATTCTGATCTCTCTGAGATGTGGGGGTCCAAATTTGTGGGAGCAGTGCTCATTAAGACAATTGATAAAGGGTGAAGATTTCAAGAACAAAGAGGAGTTTAGAAAGTAATACCTGTATTTTCCTGATTCTGATGGAAAATCTTAAGCATCTGTGTTTTTACTTTATGTGGTCTTACTATCTTTTGAATGAAAGAAATGAAATATTGCCCTTAAATCTGAAGTTTCTGTTCATCCATTCTCTGTTCCCATCATATTCATTCACAATACTGTGATTTGATGTTTGTGCATGCACATGTGTGCATGCTTGTGTCCTTTACTTTCTGCAAATAGAATGTAAATATTTTATAATTTTCAGGACATATATCTCAGTCACACTTGATTTTGTGTTTCCTTGTCATTCCTTGTCATTTTTTTTTTTTACACAAATGCCACTCTCTAAAGTATTAAAAAGCTCACAGGTTGCACATCAGGCCACGGGCTGAGTTTAACTCTGCATCGTTGTCTGCAAACCTCTGCAATGCTCACTTTATATTTACAGAAACCTATACCATGAACTATAATTTAGGATTTTGGCTTCCTTTAACCACTACTCCTATATACCTGTTTTTTTGTGGAGCTCATGACCACCACAGCCATGATATCAGAGCTCCTCCATATCACAGAATATCCCATTTAGTTTACTAAATATATAAATCTCAAAAGGTTTGTTTCAAAACAGGAGTCTTCCTAACTGAAGAATTGTTCAGAAACATATCTAAGAATAAATATAGATTTGATGAATAGTGCAAAAGTCTTAAATAAATACCATGAAGACTGTTGAAATCTATTCCATATTTTTCTCTGTATAGAAAAAGTTGTACTACATTATCTCTTGTCAGTAAGATATATCTATAATTCAAATCACAATTAAATTTAGTTTGAATGCAGCTAAGATAAAGTATTTGTTTGTTGTTTGTTTGGACCCAGGAGCAGCTTAACAAGATCTATTCGTGATGTTTCTTCCCAATACCTCAGAAGTTGAGGTCTCCACATTCCTACTGATCGGGATCCCAGGGCTTGAGCATATGCATGGTTGGATCTCCATCCCTATTTGCCTCATGTACCTCATGGCCATCGTGGGCAACTGCACCATCCTCAGTGTCATCAGAGCAGAGCCTTCCCTGCATGAGCCCATGTACTATTTCCTCTCCATGCTGGCCCTATCTGACTTGGGCCTGTCTTGCTCCTCCATCCCCACTATGTTGAGTATCTTCTTGTTTAATACCATGGGGATTTCTGCTGATGCATGCATTGCACAGGAATTCTTCATCCACGGATTCACAGACATGGAGTCTTCAGTGCTCCTGATCATGTCCTTTGATCGCTTTGTAGCCATTCGTCACCCCCTGAGATATAGCTCCATCCTCACCAGCTCCAGAGTTGTACAAATTGGATTGGTATTTGCTGTTAAAAGCATTCTCCTAGTGCTTCCCCTTCCTTTTACATTAAAGAGACTCAGATACTGTAATAAACGCCTGTTATCACACTCCTACTGCCTCCACCAGGATGTCATGAAGCTGGCCTGTTCTGACAACAGGGTTAATTTTTACTATGGGTTGTTTGTTGCACTCTGCATGATGTCAGACAGTGTATTCATTGCCGTGTCTTATGTGTTCATCCTAAAGACTGTATTGGGTATTGCCTCCCATGGGGAGCGGCTCAAAGCTCTTAACACCTGTGTGTCTCACATTTGTGCTGTGCTAATCTTTTATGTGCCAATCATCACCTTGGCTACCATGCATCGCTTTGCTAAGCGTAAGTCCCCTTTAGCTATGATTTTGATAGCAGATGCTTTCTTGCTGGTTCCACCCTTGATGAATCCCATTGTGTATTGTGTAAAAACTAGGCAGATTAGGGTAAAAGTCTTAGAAAAATTGAGTCTGAAGTCTAAATGATGGACCAAAAGTGAAAGTTCCCTTTTCTCTACAAAAAACTATTCTAGGGACGGGACACTGTTCCATCAAAAAGGAAATTATTCAATTTACTTCTTAGTTATTAAATTAACCAACCAATCAAGTCCATTATGCATCTAATATACCAGACTTTTTTTTCCCCCCCTTTGGAAAAAAAAGAATATATTTCATAGGGACTATATGAATCCTTTGGAGTTATTTAGATGACTAATGATATCTATCCTTGGGCACATGAATATAGAGTAAGAATATCAGGAATTTTCTAAAGAGGAGCCAGATACCCCTGATCTGTGATTGAAAGAATCCTGTGAGATACTAGAAATACTTGCATCTCTGTATTTGCCCGTCTTATTTGAATTTTTATTGTGATTTACATTAGATTCTTTACAATGTGTCTAGATGAATCTGAGTATGTGGTCCACTAATTAGCAGTGATGTTATCACCCAGAAAGTTGTTAAAATTGCAGAATCTCATGTACTACTGCAGGTCCGTGAGTCAATCTGCATTTTAGCAAGATCCCAGGGAACTGGCATATCCATTAATGTTTAATGAATACTTTCTTAGGGCATTGTGAAAGGGAAGAATAGAAAAACCTATGTAATTTGCTAACGTCAGTTTTAAGTGAAGTTGTTTTAGGAAGAGGAAGTTATAGGAGGGCCTTGGCATTTGGCTGCATTAATGGTAAAGACAAGGGATTAAGTGCCTAGGGCTCAGAGGTTGGAAGCCCATAGGCATCTCCAACATTGCACATATATTTCCCATGCTAACTGTGTTGTGAATTTTACAGGGAAAGAACTGTAGCTCATTCAACTTTGAATTTTATTAAAGTACTTTTTCTGTAGTGTGTGCTTAGCAGATGTGAATCCATTTGTATTAAAAGAATAGTTTCAAGTATTTTTTGGCAAATAGTTGGCATAAAGGGGTAGAATAAATATCAGAAAACAATATCTTCAAATTTCTGTGATAAGGAAAACCAGGAGTCAAAGTATCAAAGGTTGTTCAATATGTTATGAAGGCCAGGGACCACGGTCCCTCGGGTTTTCCTGGGGCGAATCAGAGTGGTGATCACTTGGGTTCCACTCAGCACTCTCCTCTCCTCCATATTTCTCAGACATTCATCACTGTTGGTTCTGGACCAAACTGTTCCCCTGCCCGAAATCAATAAAAAGTTTGAGCGGGGGACAGGGGGTTTTAGAGGAAAGTAAACATAAAGGCAAGTGTCATCATAAGTCCTCAGCCTTGGTATCTGTATTTGTGAAATGGAGTGACTACTCATTTAATTAGTTTAATAAGAGAATATATATCTTGAAGGAAAGCTTAATTATAAAGATGTAGCTACTTACACCTTCCTGGAAACTGTCACAATATGTCATTATGTCTTCTTGTTGTGGTACTAAGGAGATTCAATTTGCTACTTTTCACTTAAAATGAATTCTTCTGTAATCACAAGATAACAATATTTTTCAAAATAAGTTTTTTCAATTCATTAAAGCAGATATTTACATTTTATCAGTGAATGATGAAAAAGCATTTGATAGGATTCAGCAGGTAAACCTATTTTTAAACAGAAAAATAAAGGAACTATTTACTCAAAGATATTGCAGAAAACCATGGTTTTATTAGATTCTATTAAATACAAATGCAATTGCTAAATTGATCTAAAGTCAGAAACAACATTTGAACATTTACTTTTACATTGATCTTTCACAATTGTTTTGGAGGTTAGTGAATTAAATAAAAAATAAAATTACATAATTTATATGAATATTGGAAAAACTGCCAATCATCTATTTTTGCTTATGTGTGCTGTGTACAAATAAAATGCAAATTTTTAATAAAATAGCCATAATGCATATGGTAATTAGATGAGAATATTAATGCATGATAAGAAGTGTTTTATTATAATAACAAACCATTTATAAAATACATAGAAATTCATTTAACCTAAGCAAAGAATTTTTTGAGTAACAGAAAAGTTGGTTTTGACTGAGACACCATTCTTGAATATGAACTTATTAGTCAAAACCAACTATTATTTCAGTGGTAATCAAAGAATGAATTTAATAAATGATTCTACCATTACTACATATGCATGATTAATATAATTACAGACATGATGGAGAAAATATTGTAAGTAAAAACTGAAATTATCACAATTTTAGAAAAAGGCATAACAGAGCATATGTAGAATCTAGGAATCAAAATACTTTGTTTTCAGTGCTGAGGGTAGAATCCAGGGCCTTAAGCATGCTAGGCAAGTGCTTTACCACTCACTGGGTTATACTCTCAGTTCAAAGTTACCTGTTTTAAAGCAGCACATGAATCAAAAATAATAAAGGAACATTTTTTCATATGTTTGTTGATTGATTGTATTTCTTCTTCTGTGAAATGTCTGTCCAGTTTCTTAGCCCATGTTGATTGGCTAATCAAAACTACTCTAAGATTTCATCTCACTCCAGTCAGAATGGCAATTATCAAGAATACTAGCAATAAGAAGTGTTGACAAGGATGTGGGGGAAAATGTACACTCACACATTGCTGGTGGGACTGCAAATTGGTGCAACCACTATGGAAAGCATTATGGAAATTCTTCAGAAAACTTAAAATGGAGCCACTATTGGATCCAGTATCCTACTCCTTGGGTTACACCAAAAGGACTTAAAATCAGCATATTGCAGCAATACAGCCACATCAATGTTTACAGCAGCTCAATCACAATAACTAAACTATGAAACCAACTTAGATGCCCTTCAACAGATGAATTTTATATATATACATATATATATGTATATATATACATATATATATATATATGCACACACCACATTTTCTTTACACTACACACATATGGAATATTACTTAGCTTTAAAGAAGAATGAAATTATGGCATTTGTAGGTAAATGGTTGGAACTGGAGAATATCATGTAAGTGAAATAAGCAAAAACCAAAAAAAACAAAGGTCAAATGTTTTCTTTGATAAGCAGATGCTGATTCATAATGGGGGGAGAGGGAAGAATGAAGGAACTTTGGATTGTGCAGAAGGGAGTGAGGGGAAGGGAGGGGGTGTTGGGGTGGGAAGGATAATGGAACAAGATGGGCATTATTCACCTAGGTACATGTATGATTACACTACCAGTGTGACTCTGCACCATATACAGCCAGAGGAATGAGAAGCTGTGCTCCATTTGTGTACAATGTGACAAAATGCATTCTACTGTCATTTATAACTAATTAGAACAAATTTTTTAAAAAGTTTTAAAAAATTTTAAGGGTAAATAAAGGTGGATTGAATTATACAAAACAATTTTTTTGAGAATTGATTGTTAAACAAGGTCATGCACAAATATTAGAATGGGAAAAGCTTAAAACTAACCTCTTGCAAATTTATATTTGAAACACAAACAATCAAACAGAAAAATGAGTGGTTTATTTGAACAAGCTCCTCATGAAAAATGAAACAAAATGATTAAGTGATATGTGAAAGACATTCTTTCTCACTAATAGGGAAATACAAAATAAAGTACAATGAGCACAATAAAGTATAATTCTTTCTAAAAAGCTGATAAAAAATTAAAAATGCTAGAACAGTCAAGTTTAGTGACTATGCAAAAAAAGAAGACTCCTCCAGAGTGTAAAAATATGAATTGGTGAGGTCTTTTGAGAAAGTGCCATATATTGAATTTTTTAAAATGTGCAGTCCTTTAAAAAGAGTGACAGTGATCTGGAAATCAATCTTACAGAGATATTAACATGAGTACACATGGAGAACTGCATAAGAAGGCTCATGAAAATGGTTTGGAGTGGCACAAAATACATCTCTAATATCCATTAATAGAAAACAGCTGAATAAACTATAATTAACCCATAGCTTCAAGTATTATGTAGTCATTTAAATGAATTACATCCATGCTAAATTATTTGGAGGGATTTCTACCTTAAGAAAAACCAAATGCAGAAATACACGTAGAATGTTATTCAACCATTGTGCTACAAACAAGGCAGTTTCCTCATATCTGTGCATTAATAATTGTATTCACATAAAGAACAAAATCAGGAAACTAAGCATGTTTATAGAATAAAAGTGTGTTGCATACTTTTGCTGGAGAGCAACCACACAACTCAGTTGCTTGCACCGATAGCATTTGCTATGATACTCAGTGGTCATTAAGTAGACAGGGGTTCCCCTGATGAAGGCTGCTTTGACTTGGTTCTGCTTTGGTATCCAGGCAGCAGGGACTGGCTACAGGCTGTGGATTTGACTCAGGTCTGCACCTTGTGTTTTATTCTGGGAACCAGGTTGAAGAGGCAAAATCTACTAGGGAAGCACGATTCACAGTAGAAGAAGTAAAACCCCAGATAAAAATCACATTGAAGTCCCTCCTCTTATCACATGCATTAACATCCTATTTGAAAAGAGCAAAGCATGTGTCCATGCTCAAAGCCATGGTGAAGGTTAAATCCAGTGCACCCACTGTGATCCTCAGGATGTGTGTGTGTGTGTGTGTGTGTGTGTGTGTATGTGCATGTGTATGTAAGACTACTAATAGGAAATAAAGAATCAAGATAGATAATTCCATATACAACATGTAAGATTTACATTTATATGGACATTATATTTATTAATATTCACTTAAAGGTAATTATGTTTAAACCTGGATGATATAATTTAAGGTGATTTTTGTTTCTTTTTATGCATTGTGTAAAATTTTAACAACAAATATGCATATGTTAAAAAATCAAACACTTTGAAAACAAGGTAACGGATGAAAAATATCAACTGTTCCTTTTTTCTAGCCCAAGCAGTCAAATGACCTATTCTTTTTCATTTTGTTTTTTTGGGGGGATACCAGGGAATGAACTCAGGGACACTTGACTACTGAGCCACATCCCCAGTCTTATTTTGTATTTTATTTAGAGACAGGATCTCCCTGAGTTGCTTAGCACCTTGTTTTTGCTGAGACTGGCTTTGAACTCTCCTCAGCCTCCCAAGCCACCAGGATTACAGATGTTTAAATGACATATTCTTGGTTTGAAGAGACTAAATGAGAGACTTACTATATCCTCCTGGTTCCATTTAATCCTAAGGATCAGTGAGTATACGACTGATGAAGGTGAACACAAGTGGAAAATCCCCATCTGGCTGGACAGAATGCTGCTGTTCTCTCTTTTACTGTGCAGCTTTTGAAACTTCTCCAGATTCCTCAGTAATTAAGGTATAGACAGAGACAAGCAATTAACAGCAACTGAACAACAACAGCCACACACTTGGATACCTGAATTTGTCCTTTTATGCCATTGACATGGAGTGCAAAGGGGAGAGTGGATTGCTTCCATTCTCTTGGAACTTTTTCTTCATTATACGCATGCACATTTATAGGGACAGGAAGAGTCATCCATTCATGGGCACTTGTTCGCTTGAATGGCCATTTTATGTGTGGTGAACTGAGTACAGTCATAGAAGCCTTTGTAGCAGAAGCCACCAAGCATGGAGGGACATCATCCTCACTGAGTACAACCCACCTTCTTGGACTGGAACCTCTTGAGTATTCTCTCTCTAATCTCCTTCATCTTGACACTATAGAGGACAGGGTTTATCAGTGGAGGAAGCAGGAAGTGGATGTAGGAGAGAAGAGTATGGCCAGGTTGAGGGAGTGGTAACTTGAGCCTGCTAATGAGTGCCAGGAGAACCATAGGTATGTAGAAGAGAAGCACAGCAGAGAGATGGGCAGCACAGGTTTGAATAGCCTTCCAACGATCCTCACTGGATCCCACACCTTGTAACACCCGGCCAATCAGGCCATAGGAGAAGAAAATAAGCAGAGGGTCTAATACCATGGCTGATAGGACCACAGCGAGGCTATAGACAGCACCCCAAGCTCCTGGGCAAGCCAGACGGGCCATATCTGGGTGCAAGCAATAAGAATGTGTGAGGATCTGCAGGCGACAATAGGGCATGTGGGCCAGGAGGAATGGTAGGGGCAGATGGAGTCCCAGGCATCGGAAAGCAATGACCATGCCAATCTTTCTAACGGTGCCATTGGTGAGGATTGCTGGGTAGTGGAGAGGGCGGCAGATGGCCAGTGCCCGGTCGAAGGCCATGGCAAGCAAGACAGAGGACTCCATGACAGAAAAGACATGGATGAAGAACATCTGCAGGAGGCAGGCTGAGGCAGGGATAGTGTGCACATCAGCAAGGGCCAGGCCCAGAAGGGTAGGCATCAGGGATGTGGCCAAACCAATGTCTGACACACTAAGCAGAAAGAGGAAGAAGTACATTGGACGATGCAGGGTGGGTTCCAGGGTGATGACACAGAGGATAGTACCGTTGCCCAGGGCAGAGAGAAGGTAGACAGTGATGAGAGGTATTGTCCACCAAGATGGTGCAGCTGACAGGCCTGGTATGCCCATCAGCAGGAAGGTGGGAGCCATTGGAGTGCTGCTGTTGGGGATTACCTGGGTAAGGACTGTAGTCATAGTTCAGGATCGCAATTTAAACTCTGGAACATGAAAATAGATTAGAAAGATGTGCTTAGTCTGGTGACATCTACATGATGCTTTCTGCCACAGCCTGCCTCCCCCTCTCCCTGCCCAGCACTTGCACACACACAGGCACTCTCTCGCTGTGCACACACATTCTAATAGTCAGTGAATATCCATCCAACTTTATAACTGTTCTCACAAGTGTTTCTCTCCAAAACTTTCCTCATAGTCCTTTAACCCTGCCTCTCTATAGCTCTTTCTTAATTTAACTCCCTCACTTTTTGAGGAGAGGGTCTACATTCCCATACTTGCTTTTTCTTCTCTCAACCCCAGGAAATCTGTCTTATGTCCTGTCTTAACAGTCACATTCAGTCACATTTACTTTACCTACTCTCATTAAGGTTAGCAATTACCACTTCGTTTCTAAATCAAGAGGCACTCATTTTTCCTAATAATTTATTTCTCACGGGGCTTTCTCTGCTATGAATTCCCTTTCTCTGTTTATTTTTAGGTTTCCCCATCAGAATTTAACCTCTCGGTTAATCTTAATGTGGACATAAAATTTATACATTGGTATTTTTGAGGGATCTTCTTTGACCCTCTTTCTATTTCATGAATGATCTTATCTACTCTCATGACTTCAAGTAAACTCTGTAAGCTGATCAATAAAAAATATTTCCCCGATCCTTCTATATTCATTTACCATGGAATTCTCTATTGGTGTGCCTTATATATCTTAAATTCAAATAAGCCTAAGCATCAATTTTAAAATTCCCTCCACTTCCCTCAGGAGAAAATTTGGGGGAAATAACAACAATGGCATAGACCATGGGAGAGATCTTGTTTACCCAGGTCATTTAGGGGCATCAACACTGATCAAGTTCCCCCCAAAAAATGCCTTGAAATTAACCTTATCACACATGTATTATCCAAATATTATTTATAGTTTCAATAAGAAGGATTGGTCACAAACTATAGTCACACCTCACACTCCTTGCCCAGAAAATTTGGGAGTGAAGTTCTATATTAAATAACAATACAAACTGGCTGGTAGACTAAAGCAAAATATAAACACGTGATGTCCTCAAGAGATACATGGATACAATTAATGTGAGACTTTTTTTTAATTCTAAAGGCACATGTCCTAAAATATAAAAGTAAAATTTTAAAATAAAATGTAAAAACCTTCTAATCGAAAAAGAAAGACGAATATAAAAAGACCTTCCTCAATCCAAGAGAAGATAGTGAAAGAGGAATGTAAACCAGCTATTCAATTCTGGCATAATTGAGTGACAAATCCTTTCCTCCAAAAAGCAGCTTACAGCTTCTGTGAACTGGCAAACTGTCAATCACACCCATTTCAGCTCTTTGCACTTTGAAAGACCATCAAGGACATCAGCCTATTCATTGTAACTACTCAACTTTAGGACATCACAGCCATGTTCTTGTCATTCTTGCTCTTATCACACATTGCCTGCAGCTCTGTTATCAGTGGTCAAATGGGGAAAGCCCAGGGCTTTGTTCCAGCTGTCTGAAGTCAGGACCTTCCTTGAGTTGGAGAGTGCTCCAACTTGAGTTGCCACTGCTACCTTTGTGGCAAGCAGGTAGTGGTGGCCAGCGGCTTACTACCTGAGGGTATGATTCTTTCTGCAGCAAGCCATAGGCAGGAGACTACTTGGGGGTTTATAGGGAGTACTGAAAAAAGTAAATATGTGGGTAAATATAAAGGACTCTATAAATATGTTTTTAAAATATTCTCTAAATTTTCTTAGATTACACGGGGAGATAATTATAGCATTGTATTGTTTATATATATAAAAATTATATGTATACATATTTACATATGTGTATATACACAGAGATGTGCTCTTCTTTTATTTTTAACAGATGCCTCTTGACTGACAATGGGATTGTGTTTCAATAAGTCCATTGTAAGTTGAAAACACTGTTGGTAAAAAATGAATTTTAATACACCTAATATGCTGAGTGAACATCATAGCTTAACCCACCCTACCTTATCCATGCTCTGAACACTTATATTACCTTACAACTGGGCACAGCCATCTAATACAAAACCTATTTTATAGTAAAGTATTGGATATGTCATGTAATTTATTGAATACTATACTAAACATGAAAAATTGAGTGGTTGTATGATGATGCTTTTGCAACTCTGTAAAGTCAGAAAATCAGAATAGAAACATCTTTAACTTGGAGATCATCTTCATGTAGTATATATAATGTATATATATAATACTTATTAAACTATGTATATATAGTGTTTTATGAAAACCATATGTAGGTGCCTCTAAAATTATAAATAAAACTGCCGTATGATTCAACAATCCTACTTCCTGCATCTGTCCAAAGAAGTGAAAATCATTGTCTCAGCAAGATATCTTCAATCCCACGTTCATTGCCAAGATATGGAAACAACCTAAGTGTCTTTCAGTGAATGAAAGGATAAAGAAAACATGAGTATTGTTCAGGTTTGAAAAAGAAGGAAATCCTGCCACTTGTGATAACATGGATGAACCCAAAAGAACGATAAGAGAGAAAGATGTTGTGAATTATATGTGGGGGAGAGGGAGCGAATGGGAAAGCAAGAATTTTTAAAAAGGGGTCTCATAAACATCAAAGGGATATCAAGGGTAGAGGAAGGGGAGACTGAGAGGGAGGGGCAAGGGGAAGGGATCAGATCTATTGGGAAATGAAATCAACCCTATGCTATGTCTATGTGTGAAAATATTTGAATCCTGCTTGACAGATGTGGAAAACAACATCTCCCAAGAAAAGGAAAATGACAGCCCCCTGGGAGAGGAGGACAGTGTGACCTAGGAGGGGGAAGGGAAGACAAACAATGGGCCCTGGGCTCCAGTCTTTCTCCTTTCCCAATGACAATGGGTCCTGGGTGGGAAGGCAAACACATGGGTTCTGGCATGTGGATTTCTATCCCAGTAACAATGAGTTTCCAGTTCTTATAGTCATTACCCTGAGTTAGAATGAATTTCAAGCTTTTACAGCTATTTTCCTGAGTTAGATTTTTAACCTGCACAAAGGTTAAAAAAGTTTCCTGACTGCGCACGCCACACATTCCCAAGTCTCTAATGATTAAATCACACTAAACCTTCTGCTGTGATTAACTCTCATTGAGACCTATAAAAAGCAGACCCCTCTTGTAACCAGTTTCCATTTTCTCCCTTGAAAATGTGCCATTCTACTGCGCTTAATAAAGACAGCTTGCTGATCTGAGATCTGCTCGTTTTTGGTAATTTTTGCTTGCACTGCTTATCTACAAAATTCTAAGGCACAAAAATAGTAATAATAATGATGACAGCAGTAATAATAGAAGAGAGAACTGTGGAGTAGAGTAAGTGGAAGAGGAGGAGGGAAGAGAGGAGGGAAAAGGAAGGTACTGGGGAACAAGATTGATCGAATTATATTCTGTGCAACTATGAATATGTCATAATGAATCCCACTATAATATATAATTATAGAGCACTGATTTTTTTAAAAAAAGACATGCTAATCTCACAGCATCCACCAATTCTATGGTAATTATCAAACCTGTCAATCAACCTCACTAGAGTGTGGCTTCTCCCTGAAGACTGAGGTTTCACAGTTTCTTTAAACAGTAATAAAATTTACATGTAGAAAATTAAACAATTTTTCTACTTTGTAAAAAAAATAGAAGGTTTTGTAACTTCCAATTCAACTAAGTAGCATAATGTGATTTCAATTCTAAAGCTAAATAAAGACATCAGAAAGAAAACTACAAATATTCCTCTACTTGTAAATAAATATGCAAATGCTTGGCATAATATTATCAAGTAAAATTCAGCAACATATAAAGAAAATTATTTACTGTGCTTAAGTGGATTTTATCCCAGAAATGCACATGTGGATTTTACATTTTAAAATAAATTTATATACACTCATATTAAAAGAAATAAATGACAAAAACTCCATGGTCATCTCAATAGACACAGAAAAAGCAAAATCTTATTTTCAGATCTTATAACCACTCATTATATAAAAATTTCCTAAGCTATAAATAAAAAGGAACTTCTTCAACCTGATAAAAGGCATCCATGAACAGCTTACAGAAGATATCATATGTAACTGTGTAAAAGCTTGTTTCCTCCCCAAGATTTAGAGTTAAGGACATGTATGCTCTTCCCACTTTGATTCTAAATTATATTGAAGTGTCCAGGTAATGCATTTAAGAAAGCAATTTAAGTTTCCAGTTTTGAAAGGTATATATGACATCACCTCTATCTACAGATAACATGAATCTATATGTAGAAAATCCTAAGGAATCCATCGAAAAAGCTGAAAAAATCATCAATGAGTTTATCAAGGTTATAGGATGTGAAATCAGCCTATAAAAATCAATATCAGTGAACACTAATAACAAAATTAATGGAATAATTGTATCCATAGTAGCATTAAAATAGAAAAGTTCAGGAAAATTTATAAAATAATTCAAAATTCTTATTCTGAAACATACAAAGCAATGGTAAGTTATTACAGAAGCTCTAAATAAATGGAGAGTGTTTCTTATTTATAGATTGGAAGCCTCAGTATAGATAAAATAACAATTACCTTCAAAATAAACTTTAGTCTCAAAAAGTCCTAACAAAGGGTGGCCAGTCCTTTTGGTAGGATATGATAAGTTTATCCTGAAATCTGGATAAAAAAATAATAAATTTTATCATATCAGGAAAAATGGTTATCTGAAAGTAAAAACAATATATCCAAACCATAAATCATGGTAATGCCAAATTAAAACAAATAATATGAAAATGGATATTGTATATGCAGTTGAAATACTAGGGGCAGAATGGGACAGATGGTCCCAGAATAGAAAACATTAGTAGTTTCCATTACTGACAAAAGATTTGGGACTATTAAAAGAATTATTAATAAATGAGAAAAGACTGAAAATCTAATATAAGATCTGGCCATATATGAACCGTGAGTGATTTATACAAGGATAAATACAAATGCTAACAAATGTATAATAAAATCAATCTCAGTGGTCACTGACAAGATATATAATAAAAACGATAAGATACTATTTTACATATTATGTGGGATAAAATAAAGAATTTAATAAACCTAGTGGTGGGAATGGATAATAGGACTACTTTGAATCAAGGCTGCCAAACTGTGTAGTCTCTCTGGGAGCAATGTGGCAGAACCTAAGGAAATAAATTCATTTGGTTTGGCAATCTTAGCTTCTGGGATATTGACTAAAAGACTCACACGCATAAAGAGGCATAGAAAAAACTGCCGTTTTCAAGAGGAACAGATTAGAGTTATTCATAGGAGAACAATTCATTTATCGGGGAAATAGTCATGATGCATCATAGTCTCAATGGTTAATAGTAAAGACATATTGCTGAGTCAAAAAAAGTTTCGGAATGATTTTTTTTTATGGCATCTTGTATGTTTTTCAAGCTTCCCAAAGTCTGCCACTATCTCCCAGAGAGCATTGGTATGGAACTGCCTAGAGATGGTCCCAGAAGGACATAATAAAATGATTTGATAAAATTAGTAATGAACAATATTGAATCTAGCACAGAATCTAATAAGACTTTAGCCTCAACACTTTACTTTCTCTTGATAAGATGAATTATCACATAAAATGAGCCATTATTAATTATTTAGGGAATTCTATTGTTGCTACTCAAAATTTTCACCTGCATCTAACTCTGCTCATCAACAGTGTGGTGGTCTTTGCTGAGACTTTCATTTGCATTATCCCAGTCCCTGCTGCCAATCCTTTTGCCTTTAACCCTTCCTCTGTATAGATCCCACAGTGCTATTTCTCATTAGGCATCTGATAACATGGCTGTGGTATCTTTTTAAAAACTCTCTGATAAACAACAACAACAACAACAACAAACCTCCTCTAATTTTTTCATGCTTTAAAAAAAGCTACACAGCTACACATTTTTTTTTTTTTTTTTTTTGAGATGGGGATCTCCCTATGTTTCCCAGGCTGGTCTCCAGCTCATGAACTCAAGTCATTTTCCCATGTTAGCTTCCAAAGTCGCTGGGGCTACAGATCGTGCCACCATGCCCAGCTTTAAAAGCCACATCTTTGTTAGGTCTGGACCCAAACTCCCATCACTTCTTAATTCATTTCTGTTGCCTTTTTATCCAGGTGCCTGAGCCTTCCTGAACTACTTGGCTTCCTCGGATATGTCATTGGTTTTTATACTTTCAAATAGTATATTTTCTAAGAGGAATTTCCTTCTCCCTCTCTGCACCATTAAACCCCTAAGCATCGTAATTTCCAACTCAGACATTACTCCTCTCTTCCCTAAATCTCCTGCTGACCACCTTTACTGAAACATACGTCTGGGAAGGGTATTTACCCTCTGCTGTCACAGGAGGGTACAGTGTGTGTTTTTGTCTCTGTCTTCCTCAGTTATTATTATTTCTTTGCCTTTCTCCTCAGTGAATTGCTCCTTCCCAAAATAAGGTTTATGTATTCCTTGCTGTGAATCCTGTTCCTGGAAAACATTAAACCTCAAATAAAATGTGCTCCATAAATCTACACTTCAATATGACGCAGAATTCATGATTCTGTTTCTCTACATTTTTTTCTGGATTTGATCACTTTTTCTGAAATACACATTCAGCCTTCTTATTCATCTCTCAAAATGTCCCTATCCACCCCTCATACATATCTCATATATTTTTAGGGTAGCTCTCTAAAGGAAAGATTAACATTTTGGAGAAAAATAGATGAGATATGTATGAGGGGTGGATAGGGACATATCTCACACATATCTCATCTATTTTTCTCCAACATGTTAATCTCTCCTTTAGGGTAGCCCTTTCTCCCCAATATATATCTAGTTCCTCCTCTATTCTCTTGACTCTTGCAGTCTCTGCCTCTCTGTGTAAAATATACTCTAGACACAGCTATGAGTGACGGTGCTTGCAATAGGAAAATAAAGGTTCTGATGTAAAAAACACGTTTCACAACACTCTTGTGACTAAAAACAGGTTAGACAGTGGGTGTACTTAATATTAGGTAAATTAAAAATGAGGTTTGGGGCAAGTGCCTGTCATTAATTAACTATGAAGCTTTGATGGGACTGTTTAAGCGACCACATGAGAACGTTTACATTTGACAGGTTCACCCCTTCCCAGAATTTCAAAAGTCCTCCATGGACACCTAATCACATATGAGAAAACCATTTATAGAAAAATATATATTTAGATTTAATAATCAAGGTGCATATAAAACAGACATATGCACAAGTACAAACATCACACATTGTATACACACTTAAAACTCATATACAGAAAGATACACACATACACACATGTAAAATGCTTATATTCCTAAAAATATTTTAAGACAAATGTATATAAAATTCAAATAAAAATGTGCATTCCTACTCATATCACTTTCAAAATTACAGAAATGACAGACACATGCTTATTCCCTAAGGCAAATGCACCTTTGAAAATGTACTTTTGCAATGTATATATTTATGTAATCACATAAAAAGGCAGTGGAAACAAAAGCACCTGTATATATATATATATATGTATGTGTATATATATATATATATATATATATATATATACAGTTTATTATCACACACGCACTCATTTCTATAAATCCTGAATAATAATGTTCTTACTCAATCTCTTGCTACCTTGAACAATCACAACCTGGTAAATACAATGATTCAATAATATTTACACAAACATCTATGCAGACATTTAGTAACTCCTACCCCTTCACATACATATAAATTCACAAGAGGTTCATAAACATCCTTTCGATATGCAACACCCATACATGCATCATTTATATACACAATGCAAGAGCTCATAAACATATTCCTTGTGATCATATTTCATATCACAAGTTAATTGGTTATTCTTATTTTACTTTCAACATATGGTAGATTCAAGTAAATCTCCAACTGAAATCTTTCTTTTTATAAATACATTTTTATGGATTCCAAATTGAAAGTGAAGTCATCACTACCAAAAGACATTTGCAAGTTACTGAAATTTGCAAATTACTGAAAACATTTTCTGATAGAAAACAAGAAGTTTTATACATTACCAGAGTAGTTTACTGCAGTCTGAAATACATGATGAGACTACTAAGTGGGTGGAACATAGAATATCTAGCTATAAAGGAACTTCACGTTGGTGTACTGGAGAGATCTTTGCAGCTACCTGGGGATGGCGGATGTTAGGGGAAAATTTGCTCACTCTAATTTGTCTCCAGATCTAGTTTTTGCTATTAATGTCTTCATCAAAATTCTCCCAGTATTTAGACCAACATTGAACAGCATTGGTCAGACAGGGTCTTTTGTGGCAAATATATACTACAGTATTAAATGGCTTCAAGAAGTGGACATTGTGATAGAATTTATAGCATTGACTCCCCAGAAGTTGAACCGCTGGGGATGGACCAGAGTAGAAAGCAATGGGTGAGAAAGTGGGCTTATCTCCAAGGCAATGACCGCCTCTCCATGTCCTCTGGGACCCCCATTTGTCTTCGTATTAACTCTGAATGTATTGAGAGACATTTTCAGTGCTGAGAATCATCAATCAATGTACTGGAGACAGGTGGTACATCACATAAATTATCTAACAAAATAAAATGCCGAATCGAAAACATCATGAAATGTGGACACGACAAAATACCTATGCATAGAGTGAGCATAACCACCACCACCAACAACAACAAAGCAAGCACAGCATCTGAGGTTGAGCAATACAACTACCTAGGGAACTAATGACTAGCTAAGTTATAGGTCCTAAGTGTAGATAATAAGCTGCTATGTTCTTAGCTTCCAATCTTTGTGGGTGGTTGGAATACAAGACAACAGTCAGGGTGGATCTCCCTATATTCACATTATTTCTCATGCTATATCTTCACTGGGATTGCTCATGGAATTCAGGTTTACTCTGAAGAACCCAGGACAAGGACCTTAGCAGATTATCATTGGGGCAGGAAGGCAAAAAATTTAGCTCAGTTTTAGGGATAGAAAATAGCACCATTGAATTTTCAAGGTTCCCAAATCCACCATCCAGGACTTTGTCCTTCAGTAAGTTTAGAGCTACACCACACAATTTTGAGACATTCCTCAGTTAAAATTTTGTCCATTAAAGTCTGCTCTAAAAGACTTTGTATTTCTAAAGAATGTCATTCAATTTTAGTGCCTTTATCTCTTTGTCTAAGACCTCTACCAAGTTTGAAAAATCGCGTGCTGCTTTACAGCCCAGGCCTTTGTTCATGCAGCTACAGCTGCTTTCTCCCCATTTTCTATTTCATGACACAATTTTACCTTCCCAGAACTCATGCCACCAGTTCCATTGGGCATTCTAATCTATTGCTCCCCTTCAGATGAATCACTCCTCTTTCTCCCCTCTCTGTACCTTTAGGCATCTCACTAGCAGAAACCAGCACACTATTGTAACCCGTTCCATGCCTTCTCATTACATCGTGAGCTATCTGAACATGGAGACTATCTTTTATATTTTTCATTTTTATACAAACAGCCTCTATACCTGATGTAAATGTGTTGAATTCCACGAGTTGTCCTGAAGCACCTGCTTACACACGTTTCTCTAATTGCCCATAGCTTATATCCTCCACTAAGGGCACTGTTTCCTCTCCATTTGCCCCAGCTTAATTTCTCAGTCCATTTCCTGTTTAATTCTTTAAAAATTGAAATAGCTTCCTGAGAAGGAAAGTTTCCTGTCTCCTTCCTGTCTTTCTTGGCTTAGAAAGAGGAGGTTTCACTCATCTCTCTCCTCTTTCCTCTCTTCCTGCATCGTCTCCCCACTTCCTTGCCTCTCCCCATTTATTTTCTCACTCTCATCCCATCTTATTCTTCTTTCCCATGTGTGTTTCTCCCTTTTGCAGTTCACTCACCACACCTAGTTTCTCCCAGTGACCCTCGCACACTGCTTCCACTGTAGTCTTTTTGTAACTGTGGCTGTACCATGTCTGGGGGGTTGGATGGGGTGTGGGGTACAGGAAAGGTGAGCACAGGTGTCCATCCTTTCTTTGCCAAGCCCCACGGGGGAGCCAGGGTGAGAATATGTGGTTAGTTAAGAGCTTGCTATTCTGCGCAGCAGAAAGACCATGATGACCTTTGAACTGTAGCAGGAATGGAAGAATCCCTCCATCCCTACTATGCATTCCTGCTCTCTTAGTCCATATAGCAGGTCCCCCACGACCTCACACTCGTCCAGCACTCATGAATCCTAATGCCCTGTCTTCTTCAGACCCATCAGCCCTTTGGCCATTATCAAAAGCTCTTTCTGTTTTTTTGATTTTTTTTTTTTTTTAAGACATTGGCTAATGAGCCCCAGAGAGTGCCTTGGGCTCAGTCCTCAGGGACACCTTTTGGTTTTGCAGCTTCTGGTTTTGACTAATTGCCATTAGCTCAGTGTGGTACCACATGGTGTTAATAGCACCAAGGTCACAGGCTCCATCTCTGGCAGGATCACTTATTCATTTTGCTTTGTACCTTCAGGCTCAGGCCATAATCAAGTTGAAGACTCCTTGGGCTATAGAGTGATCTCTTAATCCTTGTTAAGGTTTAATCTCCATCTCTGGCCATGCGCACGCTATTTCATATAAAGTCAGATCTCTCTGACTGGGTCTCCTCACTCTGCTGACTCCGTCATTTTGACTCACTTTTATCTCTTTTCTCTGTTCTCTGCAGTTTCTTATTTTTCCTACCATCTCTTGATCTTAATAGATGCCTTATTTTCTGATGGATCATGTATCCTAGTTTGTGGTTTTCTGTCACACCCTGGGCATGATCAGTCAAATCCCTGTAAGCAGCTTGGGCACTCATTGTGTGCCATACCATCTACTGCTCCTCCCCTCCCTCTGACCTTCCAGGGTTACTTTTGTTCCTATAATCCCTGCAACAGGCCTGGGTAACCAGATCCCATACTACAGGTTTATTGTGGCTGGTCCCTGTCACTCCTATACTCCCCAGGGCATCCCCAGAGTATAGTCAAACATCCCTTGGATTCAGGTTACTGCATCCCTCCTCCATTTCTTTCCAGACCATTTCATCTGGTGTGATCCGTTGAGCCTGGAGGCTGCCCTCAAAATACCAATTGTAGCTTAACTCCAGGGTAAACGAGCAGGGGATATTTACTATATTAGATTTAGCTCCTCAGAACCTGCACAGCCTTGTATCCAGGTCCTGCCTCAGGATGCCCCTTCATTTCAACGAAGTTTTCCCTATCCCTTCATCACCCTGTAATACAAGGCTGTCTTTCCTCTGTGGGGCCCCTTATCTACCTGCAGACTGGTGTCCTTGACAGAGACATAGTAATTTATTAACATTACAAGCGAACCTGCCCTAATAGCTTAGAGAGAGTTGGAATGAAACTCTTCCTAGGTCCTTCTTTTTCTTTTTTTCAGATGAATATAGCGATCTTTCTATTTTACCTTTCAGAGCCCACTGTGTGGTGCTGTGGCATTCATATCTAAACTAATCTGGGTGACAGTCCTCACTTCCCTACTTTCTCTCTGTGAGGCTGTGGATCAACTACTTCACCTCTTCTATCTTCAGTTTCCTCATCAGTAAAGAGGGTTTAGTTGTAATGTTTGTGAAATATCCAGCATAGAACATAACTCCTGTTTCTTACAGCATTTCCACATCAATCTCAGTTTCTTAAATGTCTGAAATGGCTCTCACTCAACAGATGGTTTTGAGCACTTGATAGATGTCAGGTATTTCTCTAGGATAGGGTAGTAAACAAGGGACATGAGATTCTTTTTTATGGATTTCACATTCCAGTAGGGAGTAAACAAGTCATGACAATTCAAGTGGACTCTTTACAAGGCAGGTGAGACAATCGGAAAACAATCATAAGGTGAGCCTTGGAGAGCAGATGAATTCCATAGGAAGGGTAACATATCTGAAATGGAATATTTAAGCCAAGACCTAAATGCTGAGAACAGACCACCCACGTGGAGAGATGGAGGGAAAGAGTTTCAGCCAGTGTGAAGGCAGAAGGCCATGAGCTTGGAGTTTCTGAGGAGTCAGAAGGTGCCCAGTGTCCTTGGACTAGAGGAAAGGAGGAAACAAATTACATGAGACAGCACTGAAGATCTTTACAGGGCTGTGCCAGATAGTGTCAACAGACATGGATATGAGTTTGTATTTTAAGTGCATGGGAAGATAATGGGGTATGTTTAAAGCAGAGGAGTGTGAAGATGAGGTTCATGATTTTAAAAGTTATTTCCACTGCCATGTAGAGTAAGGATGGACTTTGGCAGGCACAAGCAGAAGCAGAA
>JAJEJO010060253.1:0-14655 GCA_020662805.1 Glaucomys volans | reverse complement strand
AACTTCACTTCTGACATTACATTTCCTCATTCTCCCTCTCCTCTACCTGTAACAATGATTCTTTAATTTGAATTCTCGACCTTTTGTCTGATCTCCTCCTATAACCCATGCCACATTTAACCTTTAGTGGTTATTGTTATATTTGTTTTATTTCTCCTCCAAATCTTTCAGTTTTTTTTAAAACTGTTATTTAAAACAAAAACGTGTAATGTAAAATTTGACATCTTAACCGTTTTTAATTGTGCAGTTCAGTAGTGTTGTTGACAGTGGTTCACTTTCTGACTTGACCATGTCCCTTGTTGCTCTAAAACTGACAAGATTTTTTTCTTCTTACAAAACTTCTTCTCCCTGAACTTATCCTAAATCCTCTCCTCCAGACCCTCTCCTCCCTGATCCTCTCCTCCCTGATCCTCTCCTCCCTGATCTTGTCCTCTTGTCCTCCCTGGTCTTCTCCCTAATGCAGGTTGTCTCTGAATTAGCTCTTTAAAAAACTGTGCCCCCCCCCCCCCGCCCCGGGGGGAGAATCACAGATTCTGGGACAGGAGTCCCTGTGTTTTTTGTTGTCAAAACTCAGTCCATGTCCATAGTGCCAATCCAGTAACAAAGATGTAGTTGTGAGAAAAAGGAAAAAGAAATTTTACTGCTTTGCTAGCAAAGGAGAAACACAGGGACTTCTGTCCCAGAGGCTGATTCTGCCCATCAGCAGGAACAGGGGGCTTTTAAAAAGGGATTCAAAGGCTACATTCCACCTGTTGTGTTCTCTGCTGGAGTTGTTATTCTCTTGTTGATTTGGGAGATAGTAATTTCTGAGATCTTCTGTTACCATCCCCAAAGTCTGGATTACTTCATTCCTATGGTGGGTGTGTTCAAGGACCTATAACTCTGCCTAGGATGGGAAGAAAGGTAGTCCTGTTTCCTGGGAGGCTAGGAAAGGGGAGAGATTAGTGAGGAGCAGGGAGAGAGGAGGAGAAAGAAACATGTCTGTTTTAAAAATAAGTTGCTTTGGCAGAACAGCAAGGACTATCTTTAAAGCATAAAGTGGACCACTGTGATACCATGAGCCACAAATAACCTTTCCTCCTCCGATGGCACAGTGGAGAAAAAACTGACAAAAACACAATCCCACCAATAGGAACCAAAGATTCTAATTTCTCTACATACTTACTAACATATATTTTGGGGGGGCTGGTTCGTTTTATTTATTGTGAAGAGATATTGTAGTTTGATGATTTGCATTTCTATGATGATCTGTAATGTTAAATATCTTTCATAATCTTGTTGGCCATTTATTAGAAGGCTGTTTATTCAAGTACTTTGCCCACCCCCCCCACCTGTTTTGTTTGTAGTGGGTACTGGGAGTTGAACTCAGGGCCTTACACAGTCTAAGGAAGTACTATACAACTGAGCTCCAACCCTTACCTTATTTTGCCTATTTTAAAATCAGATTACTAGATTTTTTTATTGTTGAGTTGTAGGTGTTCTTTATGTATTCTGGGTATGAATCTTTTATCAGATATATAATGTGCAAATGTTTCTCCCAGTCTTTTTCACTCTGTTGTTTGTGCTCTTTGATCCACAAAGTTTTTATGTTTAAACTAGTCCTGTTTATCTATTTTTGCATTCATTGGCATCATATCCAAGAGATCATTGACAAATCTAATGTCATGAAGCTTTCTTCTATGTTTTCTTTTTTAAAATTTTTTAAATTTTAATTTTATTTATGCACTTATTTTCATGTGGTGCTGAGGATCAAACCCAGTGCCTCACAAATGCTAGGCAAGTGCTCTACCATGGAGCTACAGTGACAGCCCCTCTCCTGTTTTCTTCAAACAGTTTTGGAGTTTTAGGTCTTACATTTAGTTGGTTAATTCATTTTGAGTTAATTTTTATGTGGTATAAGACAAAGATTTCCTTTAATATGTTTTTTGCATGTTGATATTCAGTTTCCTCCCCACCATTTATTGAAAACACTGTCCTCTCTCCATTGAGTGGCCGTGTACCAGGGTTTTTTTCTGGCTCATGGTTCTACTTTTCTATTTGTCTTTTAACTAGTACCACACACTTCGATTACTATAGTTTTACAATATGTTCTGAAATCAGGAAGTATAGGTCCTTCAACTTTCGTATTCTTTTCAAAATCAAATTTGTTCTCCAAGATCCTTTGGGATATCATGTTAATGTTAGGGAAATAATTTCATTTCCGTAATATATGTCATTGGGATTTTGATAGAATTGCATTGCATCTATAGATTACTTTGTGTGATGTGGACATCTTAACAATATTATACTTTTCAATCCATAGATACCATGTCGTACAAGTTATGTATGTTCTCTTTAATTTCTTTGAGTAGTAGTTTGTAGTTTTCAGTGTATAGATCTCTCCCCTTGGGTAGGTTATAAAATATTTTACTTTTTTGTGATGCTATGATAAGTGAAACTATTTTCTTAATTTAATATTTGAATTTTCCATTGTCAGTGCATGGAGATATGGCTGGTTTTTGTGTGTTTATTTTGTACCTTGCAGCTTTGCTGAATTCATTTATTAATTCCAGCAGTTGTATGTGTGTGTGTGTGTGTGTGATGTTTTAGGTTTTCTACATACAAGATCATGCCCTCTGTGACCAAAGTCAACTTTCTTTTCTTCTTTCCAATGTGGGATATATTATTTCTTTTCATTGCCTAAGTTCTTGCTGGGATTCTAATACTATATTGGATGGATGTGGTGACAACAGGCATCCTTGGCTTGCTTCCCATCTTAGAGGAAAAGTTTTCAAGTTTTAATCAGTTAACTGTGGCCTTTTTGTAAATGGTCTTTATTATACTGAAGTAGTTTCCTTCTTTTCCTAGTTTGCTGAATGTTTTTCATTAACGGACATTGAATCATGTAAAATGCTTTTCTTGCATCAGTGGTTTTGTCCTTCATCACACTAATGTGGTGCATTGCATTGACCCATTTTCACATGTTAACTCATCCTTGCATTCCAGATATAAATCCCATGTGGTCTTGGTGTATAGTCTTTTTAATATGCCACTATATTTATTAGTATTTGTTGAGGAATTTTCACATCAAGATTCATTAGACATTGATTTCTAGTTTCTTGGTAATGTCTTTTTCTGCCTTTGGCGTCCTGGTAAAGGTGGCTTCACAAAGAAGCATGAAAGTATTCGCTCTGCTTCAGGTTTTAAAAGAGTTTGAGAGGATTGGTGCCTCTGTTTTACACTTTTGGTCAACTTATCTAATGAAGATATCATGTCTGGATAATTTGCTACACTGACTCAATGATCTCTAATAACCTATCTTAGACTTTGATGATTATTTTTTTCTGCCTGGCTGTCTGCTATTGAGCCCCTCCAGTGAATTTTTCAAGTCACTTATTGCATTTTTCAGCAGCACAATTTTCATTTTGTTCTTTCTTTGAAATATTTTTTACTTCCTTGTTGATGTTCCTCTTCTGTTCATGCATGATATTCCTGATTTTATTTAGATGTTTGTTTGTGTTGTCTTTTATTTCACTGAGCATGTTTATGGTGTTGTTTTACATTTTTTGTCAGGCAGTTCATAAATCTGCATTTTTGGGGTTAGTTTTTGGAGTTTTATTTTAGCCCTTTGACCTGTTTCACCATTTACATGTCTTGTAATTTTGAGTAGGATTTGAGCATTTGAAAAAGCAACCTACTCTTCTGGTTTGTGCACACTGGCTTTCTGTAGGAAAAGACCTTCACCAAATAGCCAGGCTAGAAGGTTCTAGATCTCTCAATTTTTTCTGACCTTTTGGTCCCCCTGGTGTCTGCTTAGGGGACTGCAGCTGTTCCTTGCCTCTGTCTTTGTTTTCAGCAGCTTTCAAACTCTATTTCAAATCAGTCTGTGTACCAAGTAAAGTGAATCAGAAACCAGTCCTTTGAGCAGCTCTCAGACAGCCAGAACCCCCAAATTGTGGTTCATTTTTTTGTTTCTATCCCAAAGGAGGAACCCAGGGATGGGAAGTTTCCTCTTGGTTACAGACACTTCCTTGGATACGTGGAAGAACACAAACAGAAATGTCATGAATTTTACTAACTTCTTGCTGGAATGGCTTCTTGGTTTTTGCACTGGTCTGGGTGCTGTAGTTACTCAGCTGGCTCCTAGTGTTCTCACTGTGAAGTTCTCACCTAAGGGTTGTGCTAACTCGTGACACTGGGAGGAGAACTGGAGCTTCATCATCTGTCTCTTATTGACATCACTCTTCTTCATGGAGTCCTTATTTATTATTATTATTTGATCTCTGCAAGTTTATGTATTTAGCAATATACCTGGACAGTGCCTTTAGTATTGTTTGCTTAGTTACTATTTAATTATCTATCAGTGAATGATGACAGAGATGTCCCAGGAAGCTGAATCTGGCGGCTCTGAGTAAAATGGATCGTCAGGGCAGAGACTAGCAACCTAGAAATGGTGAGGAGTCCACCACAGTTGGGCAGGTGGGAGGTGATGAGTGCCTAGTCTTGGGCTGTTGGGGTACTGGTGTAAAGGAGTAGGTAGATGTATGAGAAGCATTTTAAAGAGGAATGGCATCAGCATACCATGCTGTGTATATTAGATTCTGCTAGGGCTGTTGTAACCTATCAGCACATATGCACATGTCTGCTGCCTATTTCTGTAACAATTGTGCCTGGTGTTCAAGATCAGCAACTGTGCATTTTCTCTCTCTCTTTCTCTTTCCATTCTCTCCCACTGTCCCATGACATGGATTCTACCCAGGTAAAACTAATGACCTTATGTTATTTCAAATAAGTGCATCTTACATGTGGATTTGTGCCTATGTAGACATAGTAACTCTCCTATAAAGCCCACGTTAACTCATAATCTTATTCTTTACATCTACCAAACACTGTTCAATTTCCACTTTTTCTGAGAAGCTTCTATTTTCTGCATAAGATCTCACTGTATTCTCATTCCATGAATACCTGTGAATCATATGTGAAGACATTTGTATGGTAAACAATATTGTATATGATTTCTCTGAGAGTTTCAATTATGTGCCTTGCCTCCTTAATGGCTAAGTCCACTCTTCCCATTATTCCTTAATTAAAGAACGGGAACAGAAACATAAGGATATATTTTTTACGTCTGTTGAATGGAACTCTGGGGATCAAGTAAATTTTTGTCTCAGACCTGTAAAACCTATGCGGAAATTTGATATTTCCTGAAGCCAATGATTTAGTTAGCTTTTTTGCTGCTGTGACCACAAGACCTGACAAGAACAATTTTCAAGGAGGAAAAGTTTATTTGGCACTCATGATTTCAAAGGTCTTGGTCCATAGATGGACGACTCCATTGCTCTGGTCCTGAGATGAGGCAGAACAACATGGCAGGAGGGTGTGGTAGACAAAAGCAGCTCAGAACATGGCAAAATTAAAAAAAAATAAAAAAAAGAAGCAGAGAAAGCTCTGCTCGCTAGTGATAAAATATAAATCCCAAAGGCACACCCTGAATAGCCTTTCTCCTCCAGCCATGCAGTTGCTAACTAGTTATTTCCTATCAGTGGTTTAATCCACTGGTTAAGTCCCAACTGATCAGGTTGCACTGATTGGGTCACAGCTCTCATAATCTAAGCATTTCACTTCTGAACATTTAAAAAAAATTTTAGTTGGAGATGGACACAATACCTTTATTTTATTTATTTGTATGCGGTGCTGAGGATTGAATCCAGGGCCTCACACATGCCAGGCAAGTGCTCTACTATGAAGTCACAACCTCTGAACATTCTTGCATTGTCACACATAAGGTTTTGGTGGACACCACATTTCTAAACCATGACAGTCAAAAATCTATCTTTTCCCCACTGTCATATATTTCTAGATATCTTCTGTGTCTTATTGCCCAACCTCCATCCACACCATTGTATTTCATGCCTTTTATGAACAACGACAAGTGCTCAAACATACCAATATAAAACCTAGTGGGTTATTAGACTGCAGAGCATCAGACTCCAGGTTCAAATTCAGCAACCACGCCAGGTCATACCCAACCCCTGGCAGATTAAATTACAACAGTTTTTCTGCTTCCATTAATTTATTCCTTAAATTACCAAGTACTTCATCCACATGATCTGTACTAACTTGGATAAAAATGAGGGATTGTCTCCAGAGTCATAATGTAATAACGCGGTGGTGATAATCATGAAAACAATCTATTGAAAATGATGTGTTAAAAGACAATAATGGAAACTGGAGTCTATATTAAAAAGAAGGTCTTTTCATTTTAGTCAAAGAGAAACAAACATCATTACCCTATGTACATGTATAATTACACAAATGGTGTGACTCTACTTGTGTACAACCAGAGAAACAACAGCTGCACCCCATTTGTGTTCAATGAATCAAAATAAATAAAAAAAAAGATAATGGTGATTTTTATGTGGAGCCACTCCTGCTACTAGGACTGCCACTGTGAGTGAGAGTGAAGATATTCCTTTCCACCCTGGTTCTTCACTGCTTTCTCACACCCATATAGAGGAGCGAATCAGTTGAGTAGGGTAGAGTGGGATCTCACTGTCTCTAGCATTGCCTGCTTAAACCTCCACACCCACATTACAACTGAGCCTAAGAAGAGGGAATGTACTTAAATTCTGGAAAAGAAAGAGTGGAGATGGTTGCATTTCAATAAGTAGCTTAGGGTGGGGAGATTGAGAGAAATCAGATCAAATCACCAAAGTTTTGAATGAGTAGGGAAAGTTTTTTGTATAGGAAGTGATGGGTGAAAGATTCAGTTGAGGAGGGAGTTCATTATATGGTGAATTTTTGAAATCACTTTTGATATAACTATTAAATCAAGTACAATTAAAATAATTAACAAAATATAAATTCCCTAAATTTACAGGGCTATAAAATCTGACCTAATATATAGTCCTTTGCAGCTTTTAAGATGTTATCATTTTTTGAAAGATTGTATTTATTTTTACTTTTACAGACTGCATTTTGATTCATTGTACACAAATGGGTTACAACTTTTCATTTCTATGGTTGTACATGATGTAGATTCACACTATTTGTGTAATCTTACAAGTGCATAGGGTAATAATGTTTGTCTTACTCCACTATCTTTTCTTCCCCCACTCTCTCTCCTCCCCTCTTTTCCCTATGCACAATCCAAAGTTCCTCCATTCTTCTCCTACCCTCCTCCCAGTTCTGTATCATCATCCAGTTATCAAAGAAAATATTCAGCCTTTGGTTTTGGGGGATGGGCTGATTTCACTTAGCATGATATTCTCTAAATCCATTCATTTAACTGCAAATGCCATAATTTTATTATTCTTTATGGCTGAATAATATTCCATTGTGTATATATACACAGTTTCTTTATCAATTTATCTATTGAAGGTCATCTAGGTTGGTTCCACACCTAACTATTGTGAATTGAGCTTCTATAAACATTGATGTGGCTGCATTACTGGAGTATGCGGATTTTAAGTCATAAACCGTAAGGGTATAAACCGAGGAGTGGGATAATGGGGTCAAGAAATGAAAGCAAGAATCAATAAATGGGATGGATTAACTAAAAAAGCTTTTTCTCAGCAAAGGAAACAAACAAGAATGTGAAAAGAGAGCCTACAGAGTGGGAGAAAATCTTTTCCACATGCTCTTCAGATAGAACACTAATCTCTAAAATTTATAAAAAATTAAAAAAAAACGACGCAAAAAGTACAAAAAACCCAATCAATAAATGGGCTAAGGAACTGAGCAGACACTTCACAGAAAAAGATACACAATTGATCAACAAATAAATGAAAAAGTGTTCAACATCTCTAGTAATTAGAGAAATGCAAACCAAAACCACCCTAAGATTTCATCTCACTCCAATTAGAATGACTACTATCAAGAATACAAGCCACAATAAGTGTTGCTGAGGATGTGGGGAAAAAGGTACACTCATACATTGCTGGTGGAATTGCAAACGGGTGCAACCACTCTGGAAAGCAGTATGGAGGTACCTCAGAAAACTTGGAATGGACCCACAATTTGACCCAGCTATCCCAGTCCTCGGTTTATACCCAAAGGACTTAGGATGTTAAAATTTAAAAAGGGGCATGGTAACATTTGCCCAGTTTTATAGTTGAGTTGGCATCGTATGACAGAAAGTTCAAAGAAATCATAATCCATATGAGATTCAAATGATGAACTTGGTAAATAATAAAACAATTTGGTTGAACAATTTGGAAGAAAATTATAGTGATTTAATCAATATCTTAGAAGAAAAATATGAGAAAGAGCATGACTGAGCTGCAAGGTGGCAGTTTGCAGCTCAGATAAATATATTTATCAGTAGTAGAAAATAGAGGATACAAAACTGCAGACACATAATCTGTTCATTAATTGATTGTAAATGAATACGTTCATTAGTTCAAATCTGTGGAAGGAGTGATTATGTCATGTAGATTTGAATTTTATGATATTGAAAGAACAATCTGCACCAATTCCCAGTCCCACCAGCAATATACGAATGAACCTTTTCCTCACATCCTCACCAACTTTTATTGTTACTTGTATTCTTTGTAATTGCCATTCTGACTGGATGAGATGGAATCTCAGTGTAGTTTTAATTTGCATTTCTCTAATTGCTAGAGATGTTGAATATTTTTTTCATATATTTGTTGACCATTCATGTTTCTTCTTCTGCTAGTTCCTTTGCCTATTTATTGATTGGGCTGTTTTTTGTTGTTAAGATTTTTGAGTTCTTTGTATATCCTGGAGATGAATGCTGTATCTGAGGTGCAGAAGAAGATCATGCTAAGTAAAATAAGCCAGTCCCAAAAAACCAAAGGTCTAATGTTCTCCCTAATATGTGGATGCTAACCACAAATAAGGAGGGATAGGAAGGGGAAGAGTAGAAGTGCATTAGATTAGACACAGGGGAACGAAGGGAAGGGAGTGGGAATAGGAAAGACAGTAGAATTAATTCAACATAACTTTTCTGCCTTTGTGTATGAATACATGACCAGTGAAACTCCATATCATCTACAACCACAAGAATAGGATCCTAATTAGAATAAGTTATGCTCCATGTATGTACAATATGTCAGAATACACTCTACTGTCACGTATATCTAAAAAGAACAAATAATAAAAAAAAAGAACAATCTGCACTGATATTGAGTTCTTCTGGGACTGTCATGTAGAAAAGAATGGTAGGTGACTGAGCGTGGTGTGTGATCCTCATTCTGTGTGAACATTTTTTCCTTGCACATCCATGGTGACCTTCAAGAACTGGGATGTCTAGAACACAGGTAGGGCAGTGAGGAGCCCCTGCTCTTTTACTTCTGTCCTAAGTGATTTCTATAATCTAATTCTTGCATATACCCTGAGTCTGGGTCAGTTTCCTGTGTGATCCTCTTGTCTCCTCGATAGTGAGGATGATAATGCTCACCATTATCATCTACTTCACAGGAGATTTACTGTGAAGATTTATGAGTATTATAATGATTAAGGTAAAAAATGAAAGTGATAATTAATATTACTGACAATTAATATAGGATATTTTGGGTTATTATCATTGATGTGGATGTATTGCTTTGTTGTTATTATTATTATTATTATTATTATTATTATTATTATTCATAGGACATGTAGTGAGAGTAGCATTATCTGAAGATCACAATTGGTACCAAGGAATATTCATTGTCTCTTTTTTGATTGTATTGATTGATCACTTTTTGAAGGGCTTCCTGCTTTCCTTTCACACAGGACATGACTTAGAATTATTAGATTGATATCAAAGCCTGAAAAATGTACATAAAACATCAAAACAATTACTTTCTGGGGAGTCATTTCAACTTTGGAATAGCTTTTAAATGTGAAATCCATGGAATCACTTTTTCTTGAAATTTTCTTCTGTTAATTTGCTGATGTTTTGAAAAAATAGCAGCATGGTTAGAGCATGGGAACAGAGGGCTGGCCCACATGGTCCTGAGAGACTGTGACTGGGGTGTGACTGGCCACTGGCGCTTCCCAACACACACACACACACACACACACACACACACACACACTCAGTGACCCTTATTTACCACACATGGTACTGGGGTGATTTTGCAGCCCTGGAGAGACCTCCTCAGTCTTGGAAGCCCCCGGGATTCACCCTGCTTGTTGATCTGTGGATCTCTGTGGTACAGTAAAGCAGAGCTGGAGCAGCTCAGGGCATAAAAGTCCTCACAAGGTAGTGGCAATGTTTTTGCCAGGTGAGCCTCAGGCTACTTAGGAATCCTCCTCTACAAGGGCTCCTCTCAGCAGCCAGGTCAGTTTGAAAACAAGAGGGTAAAGAGGGCATGGACAGCATATTTTAGGGTATCATTACCCATCACTTCTCTCTGTGACTTTTCTTTCTCTTGTTTTTCATTCCCCAACCCAAGTACCCTATGTCCTGTGTCTTGCCCTCTTTCTCACTCACACCTGCTTCAAGAGAAAAATGTGAAGCCAACTACCTTCTTTAATCTAATGGCATATAGGGTGGCCCTTTTCTAAGAGAAGGATAGATATTTGATCCTTTATAATGACTGCACTGCCTCTGACAGGGAATTCCTAGCCACCAGAATCAATGTAGGCAGAAGGTGCCTGTCACCTTTGGAACACGCTGAGCATATCTCTATATTCATTAGACATTGAATCTTTAAAATTCCTTTCACTAGAGACTATGATGTTTGGAGTTTGGGATTTCCCCTCTTGAGAAGGGAATTCATGGTCCTACCATCAAGTGAGGGATGGTACAATTAATCTCTCCTATTTCACTGAGTCCTCCCTGCCCACCATACATCTCAGAACAACGAAGGGTAAATTTCTCCTGTTAGTTCCTGTCCCATTACTCTGTTATCCACCAGTGTCCTGGAATGCCTGGACTCCTGGATGCTCTTTGCAGCAATTAGGGTTTGATTTTGTTTCATAGTTTGCTGCTCTCAGAATAATAGATTTTACGATTTTATTTCATTCTCCATGTGCTTCTTCAGTACAGGATCTATAGTCAGGCCACATAATTCATAGAACCTTAGGGGCAGGTACAGAACACTTGCAGGGTCTGTTCTTCCCCAAAGGCCAGAGATGAGGGTTGAATAAAATGCCAAAGCGTAAACTGGGGCCTAAGATCCTAATCTTTGAGGATAGACTTGAACTCCATCTATTTTCTAGGACAATATAGATTAATGACAAAACCTGAGGACTCATATCAGAAGGTCAGGGTCTTGGCCAGGAGATGTGATTTGGATTGTCCTCTCTGATGGAGTCCCCAGTTCTCATTGCACTTAGTTGTAATTTTCTCAACAAGGCTGTGTAGTTTCTTCCCTTATTTTCTCCTCCAGTTTGCTAGTAACAAGATGTGAGCCTATTTTCATTATGTAAGCTTGAGGAATTTGTTTAATAAATAGTGAAATAGGTAGATTTTTTATCTCTGTTATTCTTGGATTTGTTTTTTTTTCTTTTTCTCTCATTTTTCTCCTTTCCTCCTCTCATCTTATTTTTTTCTCCTCCTGTCATTTTCTCAACTCTTAAAATTTTCCTCTTTCCCACTTTTTTGTCATAATTATTTGAAAAATTGAATAATCATTTTCTTAAAAGAATTACTGAGACATCCTGAAACTGAAACAACAGTTTATTGGAAAGACAGAAAATATATGGTGGAGATCTAAGAGGCCATGTATTTGTATAGTCAGTAGGTTGTCTTTCTTAATAGCAATGGAAGGAAATGCTATTTTATGTAAATAGATAAAATATCTTGGCTGGAGAAATCTTAATTAAGTCTTAATTTGGAGAGGGTCTTTTGGGAGATTTTTTAAAAATTATAATTTTTTTTTAATTCATCATGAGAATGGACCAGTCAGTGATGGGTACAGAATCTGGGAATGGGATGTTCAATAATTGCACAGTGAAGGATAAATATTTTTAAAAATTTACAAATTAAATGTTAATCATTGTGATAGGACAGTATCTATTAGTTTCCACTTCCACTGATTGGAAAGTGCTCTAACCAAAAACAACAACAACAACAACAACAACAACAAAATAAAGAAAAAGAGCCTCCAAATCTAACATCAATACCAGCAATATATGAAGCCAGGTGCAGTGGTCCATGACTGTGATCCCAGCAGCTCTGGAGGTGAGGCAGGAGTATCATGAGTTCAAAGTCAGCCTCAGTGAGACCTTGTCTCTAAAGAAAACACAAAATAGTTTTGGGGATGTGGCTCAGTGGTTGAATGCCCCTAAGTTCCATCCCCGGTACTCCTCCTCCACAATAAAAGAAAAAAAAAGAATACATGAAAAAACAAACTTTTTATTCTAAGTAGTCATAATAAAAGCACAGATTCTTTCTAGAGCCTTTACATTTTAATTCACACATTGATCCTATGGGATAGGCATTGTTATTGCCCACATATTCACATCTAGGAACCACACAGGGGGAACTCAATATGAGATACATGTATCTAGCATTCTTAATAAACTTGATTCCAATCAATTGATAAAGACAACAGGTGAGAATCTTAAGATTGAGAGCTTCTGAAAGAGCGTGTTCGACCTCTGGCTTCAATTGTGTCATGACTCCATCAAGGGGCTCTCTGGGATAAGCAGTTATTGGTTCTGGCAATATGACCACATTTTCCAGATCTTCATTAAGGCCTCTATAATACTCCGTCATCCCTCAGTCAGGTGTGGCATGACACCTGACTTTAGCAGTAGAAGATTATTACTGATTTCAGTCCTAAAAATATCTTTAGATGAGCCCTGGTCTCTTATTTCCATACGGATAGAATGGATTACTCTACAATGGAATTTTCTTGTTGCTTTCCCAAGTATAATTCCTTCTGCTTTCTACTAAGATCTTGCTAATGTAGAAATGACAAACTCATTTCATTTGAAATGATTTAAGCTGCTTTCTGCGGTGCCTGAATTAAACATGATTCTGAGGTCACATCTAAACTCAGGGGGATGAAGGAAAGTTAGACTCAAAGTAGAAATATCAGCATGTGAACTGAACTTTTCCATCTCTACCCTGGATACAAGTCCTACTGCATTTTGGAAAGCCCTGGGCATGAAGAGGTATGATTGTTGGTAGTTGCATCATTTGTGGAGAATCGATTTCATATTGTTAGATTTATATGACTGTGTTATTTGTCCTCAGCCTCTGATTCAGCAGCTAATAAGATATTGACTAGATAGCAAGGACAGGACAGACAGAAGTTTTTTACTGAATGAATTCACACCACAATGTGTGCTTTAAATTGAATGTAACTTATTTGTCCTTGGGTGGGTCATTTTTCCCTGAGATAGTCAAAATTTCCTCAATAGGACATACCTTAGAGTAGTAATCTCAGGATCTCTGTTCTGTCCTATGCTCCCCCTTTCCCCTTGAATAGAGCCATGGGGAAATAAAATGGGTCCAGGGAAGTCAGATTTTAACATATCATTAATCCCTGTCACTGTATTTTTAGGCAGTCACTCATCAGGATCCTACCAGCTCCCCATGCAAATATCACATTGGCTTCATGGCAGATAATAACCACTCCCAGTTCCAACATCCATACTTTGTTTTAACTGGAATTCCAGGACTTGAACAGAAGTATTACTGGATGGCATTCCCTCTGGGTGCCATCTATGTCATTGCTCTCTTTGGCAATGGCATCATCATCTCCACCATCAAGTCTGAATCTTCCCTGCATATCCCCATGTACTACTTTCTGTGTATGCTGGCATTTGCAGACATGGGGCTCGCTCTTTGTACCTTGCCCTCTATGCTAGGCATATTCTGGTTCAACTACAAGTTCATTGCCTTTGATGCCTGCCTTGTTCAGATGTATTTCATCCACACCTTTTCAGCCATTGAGTCAGGTGTGCTGGTGGCCATGGCCATTGATCGGGTGGTGGCCATATGGAGCCCCCTTAGGTACAGCACCATCCTAACCAACAGAGTGGTCTGCAAAACAGGGATGGCCATCTTGTCAAGGGCAGTCTGTGTGGTCTTCCCCGTGCCTTTTCTCATCAAGCGGCTTCCCTTCTACCATTCCAACATCCTCTCCCACTCCTTCTGCCTCCACCAAGATGTCATGCGCCTTGCCTGTGCCAGCACCCGTGTCAACAGTCTCTATGGCCTCACTGCTGTCATCTTCACCAAGGGTTCCGATTCCCTTTCCATCCTCCTCTCTTATGTGTTCATACTCAGGACAGTGATGGCTCTCGCCTCCAGGGAGGGCCGGTGGAAGGCACTCAACACCTGTGTTTCACACATCTGTGCTGTGCTCATCTTCTATGTGCCACTGATTGGGGTTTCTGTCATTCATCGCTTTGGAAAGCACCTGTCACCACTGACTCATGCCCTCATGGCTAATGCTTACCTCCTTGTACCTCCCGTGCTCAACCCTGTAGTCTATACTGTGAAGACCAAAGAAATTCGGAAGAAGATCATACAGATCTTTGTTCAAACGAAGATTACTGCAGAGGGATAGTCTATCAGCTTTAGAGTGAAAGGACCTCTTCTGTGAAAGCATGATTAAGACTATGAGAAATAAAGACATTTATTTTTTAAAAGTTGTCTGTGTGATTTGAATTGGGCAAAGAAAAGTCCCTCTGCTCATGGAGAACACTTTCTTTTTCTCAGGTCAAATTGTCTTCTGTTTATTAAAGGAAGAGTGGCATCTATAG
>JAJEJO010060242.1:0-13407 GCA_020662805.1 Glaucomys volans | reverse complement strand
TTTCAAACCACAATTACCAATTTAATAAACTGATTCTCTCAAATATTTCCAACACCTAATATTTTAAATGGATAAATCTAACATGCAAGATATTTGCAATCATTATGAAACTCTTATAAATTTAATAAATCAGACTTATACATTTGAAAAAGCAGATTATCTTATCTATTTTAAACATCTTAGGACAGATAAAGCGAACATGAAGTAACACAGTATCTAGAAAACAGCTTACAAAAATCAGATGAACTCTAAACTTACATCTTCCTGAAGTTGCATACTCAGTTAGTTATCCAACTAAGGGGAGCCACTTACCATTAAGAACCTGCTGTAGTTATTTGGTTAAAAACACACCATGAGAAGGTTGCTAACTAAGGTTAGGGTAAGGAATGTGGCCTGAGAACAGCACCTAGGTACAAATTAAAGGATGGCACTTCTTCCTGAGTCCCAGAGTAGTGACTTCCAAGCCCCCTTTTATAATCTGGTTTTAGCTCTTCATCCTCACCAGACTCCAAGTTTATAGATTTCAGCTGGTTAAAATTTTAGTTTCATAATTCAATGAGTCAGGTATCTCTCATGGGCCTTTCAAGTTTAGTCCTTAACCAAATCTTCAACTTTGTGATACTTGATTTCTATAGCCAGAATTCTGAATCCCCTGCCTAAATTGCAATTCATATCTTTGCTGCCTGATTTGACATAATTAATTCAGCACCTTCTTTGTATTTTACTTTTTCATTTGTCTCAGCTCTATTCCAAAGTAATTTATGGAAAAAGAAAACATCTCATCCGCTCTTAGGGAGTTATTTTTCTATTGGACATAGCTAAGACATGTACATAAATCACCCATAATAAAAGGCAAAAATTGAGGCTACTGTGAATGTTAGAAGCAAATTTCTGTAAGGTCACTGTGGTAAGTAGAATTCTAAGATGTCCCTATGAACTTTGTCCCTAGTGTTAATGTTACTCATGCAATTATGTTATCTTACATGGCAAAAAAAAAAAAAAGATTTTCCAGATGTAACCAAGGTTACTAGACAGTTCATCTTTAGCTCAGGATGTTATCCAGATGGACCCAACTTAATCACAAGAGCCCTTTCAATGCAGGGAATTTTCTGTGTTGGTAGCAGAGAGGAAGTCAGCGAGGCACAGGAGACAGGGAATGTGAAGGAGGCTCTCTGTGATTGAGAGGGAGGGAGCCTCCAAGAAAGGACCTGAGAGTGGCCTCTTGGCGGTGGTCCCACAGGGGTAAGCCCCAAGGAAATGGAGAGCTCAGTCTTGTAACCACAAGGAACTGAAGTCTGCCAACAATCCGAATGAGTTTGGAAGCAATTCTTCCCCAGAGGCTCCAAATAAGAGCTCAGTCCAACTGACACTTGATTTTGGCCTTGTGGGATCCTGAGCAAAACATTCAGCTGGACCACCCAGACTTCTGATTTATAGAACAGTGAGCTAAAAAAATGGACATTCTCTTAATGTGTTAAGTTTGTGGTAATTTGCTATGCAGCAAGAGAAAACAAATGCAATCACAGAAGTAAACTTTCTACTCAAGCCTACAGACTCAACCTTATCAAACTTTGAAGTAAGTTTTTATGTTTGAAAGCATCTTTAAGGCATAAGATCTCAGATGTAAGGTCTAGTGTTTTCTGGAGGAACCAGCTGATGAGACTGGAAGAACAAGACTTGGTTGATTTAGAGAGGTTTTAGGAATCTGGGCAACAGGTTTAAGAATCTGAAGGCCTATAGCTCTCCTCTATTGGTAGAAATGTCTATGTCTTTCACTTTTTGGCATAAGGCATTAAAAGGAAACATCTTTTTGGTTGGAAAACACATTTTACTATGATTAGTAAGAAGCATTTTTAGCATATATAATTTATCCAGTTTTCAGGTTACCTAGCAAGACTACGAGAATGGAGTCGGGGCAAGTGAATGCCTTCAGAGAAAGACAGGAAAAGAGAAGGTGATGGCAATCAGGTGTTCTCTGTGAGGCGGTACAGGTGGGTCTACAGTGAGGAGCTTTGGCACCAGGCTGAGGCAGGGGGTTCAGGACCAACGGGAAGTACAAGTAGAAACAGGGTGAGGAGGGCAAGGATGTGTAGCCGCACCTCACTGAGCCGAGCTTGCCTGCACAGAGAGATGTGAGAACAAACTCTGTCTGCTTTTATCTCCCCCCATGAAAGCCCATGTACAAAGAAATAGAAAGAAAGTTCTAAAACAACCACTTTTATGTTGTGTATACTTTCCCCCCTCATCCTTTCTGGGAAGTAGTAATGACCTACAATGTCTTTAACTCATAGAGCACTCTTAACTTTTTCAAAGCACAGCCCGTACGATGATCTTTCATTTTCTGACTGGTCATGAAGATGAAGTTTATAGTCTTTTTATTGGTACTATTTTGACATTTTTATATACTTTTCCCCATACGGCATAGAATGTGTTACCCCCCTATAATTGCTTTTATATACTACTTGACTTAAAGATTGTTTCGGACCTTCTTGATCCTAAATCATTTTTATTTTCAGACAGTTAGAACAAGAGCTAGATTTTTTTTTTTTAAATTACCAGTCTTCAAGTTGAAGGTATTGTTTTTTCCCTCCTTTCTTATGTTTACCTACCTAAAATGATACCAGTAGTTTCTTAAGAAATGAGATAAAAGATATTTTGAGCCTTTACGTTGCTGAAATCCAATTATTTTTATAAGTATATGTGTGTGGGGGCGTGTGTGTGTGTGTGTTTTTTTATATTAGTCCATATTTTCTTTTATATTTTTTAGTTGTAAATGGACACAATGCCTTTACTTTCTTTATTTTTATGTGGTGCTGAGGATTGAACCCAGTGCTTCACATGTGCCAGGCGAGCGCTCTACCACTGAGCTACAACTCCAGCCCCAGCCCATATTTTTTAAGCAAGGATTTAGATTCAACAGTGTGCTGATAATCTCATCACTGGTAATTTTATGAAAGAAAACAATTTACATCCACGAGACATCCCTAGTGTACCAAGAGTTTTCCAAAATTTCTGCTTTAATCTTACCTTATTCTACATCTGTCATTTTTAATGGTGAGAAAATAACTCAGTTTTGCAAAATATTTTGTTTGCAACTTTTTACCTTTGTCATCCACTAGAGTTTTATTTCATAGTTATATAATATTACAGGTCTCATCAACCTTTATTTTAGTAAAGTTTTTTTTTCTTTTTGAACCAGGGATTGAACTCAGGGACACTCAGCCACTGAACCACATTCCCAGCCCTATTTTGTATTTTATTTAGAGACAGGGTCTCACTGAGTTGCTTAGGGCCTCGCTAAGTTGCTGAGGCTGGCTTTGAACTCTCGATCCTCCTGACTCAGCCTCCCAAGTCGCTTGGATTACAGGCGTGCGCCACCATGCCCAGTTTAAAGTTTTTTTTTCTTAAAGTCCTAACAGAGTAATGGCTATTGTTTTAGTTTTTCACCACTGTTACCAAAAGACCCAACAAGAACAATTTTAGAGGAGGAAAAGTATATTTGGTGCTCATGGTTTCAGAGATCCAAGTCCTAGTCCACAGCTCTGGGCCCAAGGCGAGGCAGGACGTCATGGGGGAAGGGTGTGGCAGAGGAAAGCAGCACAGGACATGACTACCAGAAAGCAGAGAGGCAAGAGCTGCACTCAACATGGACAAAATATATACCCCAAGAGCACGTCCCCTGTGACCACCTCCTCTAGTCACACCCTGTCTAGGGTCACCACTCAGTTAATCCTGGTTAGTGGATTAAAGCTCAGATTAGGTTAAACTCTCATAACCCAGTCGATTCACCTCGAAATGTTCTTAGATTGTTTCACTTGTGAGCTTTTGGGGGACATCTCATATGTAAACCATAACAGCCATTAACATATGCTTTTCCTAATGGGAACTGAGGTCTCTCATCAAGTACCAGGTACTCAGTGTGTTGGTACCCCAGTATACTGAATAATTTCTTGGGTCCACAACTCCTGTCCTCAAAGGCTCAAAATGAGAAGAGCCAATGAACAAATGCAATCTTTTGGCTGTATATTCATTATATTGCCAATGATTATGAACTTACTTTTCTTATACACAAATATCTACATTGAAAGACAATATATAAAGAGTTTCATAAATAAAACAAACCAAGTTAGGTAGGAATGTGGGAGAGGTGGGTTTGGATGAGGAGAAAGGATTGGAGTCACTGCCTTAAGACACACCATGAGACTCATCCTGACTCTGATCTTTATTAAAAGAGACTTCGGCCATTTTTATGTAACATTTTTGAATTTAAGATTCCTAATCTGTTGTCTCCAGTGTCTGTAAAATAAAAATTGATACTGAACTTCCTTATAAAAAGATTCTTGGGCCCAAACAGATTTTGATTCACATATTACAAAACAAAACAAAACAAAACAAAACAACATGAATGGAAAGAAAGGAATATGTAGGAAACCTGTTCTTTTGTGGAAAGGGGCACAGGGAATTAGCTACATCCCTAGCCCTTTTTTGTGATTTATTTATTTATTTATTTATTTATTTATTTATTGGAACCAGGGATTGAACTCAGGGACACTTGGCCACTGAGCCACATCCCCAGCCCTATTTTGTATTTTATTTAGAGACAGGGTCTCACTGAGTTGCTTAAGGCCTCACTAAGTTGCTGTGCTGGCTTTGAACTCACGATCCTCCTGACTCAGCCTCCCAAGTCGCTTGGATTAATATTTTTAGACAGAGTCTTGCTAAGTTATTGAGGGTCTTGCTAAATTTCTGAGGCTGGCCTAAAACTTGAGATCCTCCTGCCTCAGGCTCCCAAATTGCTGGGATTATCTATTGGTGTGTGCCACTGGGCTGGCTAGGCAACCTCTTCTAAAGGAAACTTTGCTGACTTATGGATTATTGTGGCATGTTAATATCTCCCTCCCTCCCTCCCTTCCTTCCTTCCTTCCTTCCTTCCTTCCTTCCTTCCTTCCTTCCTTCCTCTTTCTTTCCTTTTTAGTGTACTGGGAACTGGACACGGGGCTACACTCCCAGCCCTGATATGTTCTCAACAAAGAGTTAAGACATACTTTCTAACCTACGGTATCTATTAAAATTATTAATGACCTGGGCTGCAAATAATAGACACCCATCCAGTAACATCTTAATCAATAAAGACATTTGATTATTTTATATAAGGATGAATTGGAGGTAGATATTTCTGAGTTTGATCTAGTGATTCAGTGACACAACTAGAGATTCTTTCCATCCTTTCACTTCATCATCCTCAATGCGATCACTTTTTGTCCTTGAATTATTGGGCATAGGTCACACAGTTGCCACACAATGGGTGTAATGTCCCAATACCAGCATTTTAAGCAAGAAGGAATAGGGAGAAGTAAAAAAGGCTTTTGTATCTTTTATGTCCCTGTAGAAGATTTTCCAGAAGTCATTAACTAGAATATGTCACTTGACTACCCTTATCTGCAAGCAAAACTGAGAAAGCAAACAGTCTTATGTTTTTAGTCCTTATAATAGAAGGCAGGTGTGGAGAAATGGGGGCTTGGAATAACTATTGCATTAGTGAAAAAAGAATGTTACCCCACTGAGAACAAGACAGAAAAGAAGACTGTTGGAAATTATCAGATATCTGGTCTACTACTCTAGATGTGGAAGCTAAACTAAAGGATTTATTGCCTCAAGTTTTGGTCATTATGGTGACAGCATTAACAGAAATCATGTTTTGGGGACAGACTGACGAAGAGTTTTAAATGCTGCTTTGTTTTTTAGGTCTGTTCCAAGAATATTGAGATGGTAATAATTTGATATGGTTGAGAACCTTCTTTAGAACCGGGACTTGAAAGTTTCTCTGGGCTTCTTAACCAGTCTGACTTCCTCTCCCACCTCTGCAAACTTAGAGGACTATAAAAACAAAACAAAACAAAACAAAACAAAACAAATAAACAAACAAACAAAAAGAACAAAACAAAACTCCATATATTTGTAACAACTACCCCTACAAAATGTCCAGGAGTCTTCTCTTAGGAAAAATAACACAGAGAAAAACACAATGACAATTATGTAGTAAGTTATATGGCATCTCAAAATATTTCAAAAGTATGTTTTTAATTCATTTTCTACCATTTATTTGTAATCTACCACGCACCACCATTGAGAAATGTGATTGTAGAAATCACTTTCACTGAACATTAAGAGATAAAATAATCTTACCTTCAGGGCTATAATTGAGTGGTTATGATTAAAGAAATTATAGGTCAGCTCCCTGAGATTAACAACAACGGTGGAGTGGAGTAAGCATGTTGAGAAGAACAATGAGGTATTTGATCTGCAGTTTTTTAATGTTCTGACATATTTGCTTCCTGTTGCTTATAATAAGACTACACATACAGTTATTTAGTTCTTTGCATTTGTAAATCAGAAGCACTGTGCGAACATTATCTTAATAGCTATGAAAGCCTTGAATTGAGAGGCTACTTTATGTAAGTAGAAGCAGTGGGTCCTCCTCCTCTTGAACTCAGAAGGAAGCTTTTACTTCCTAAGCAAAAATTGAGTGACAGGAGGGAATAATGACATAATATCATGGTCCTTTGCCTCGTCTTTGTCTAAATCTAGTGTTTTTCTGTGATACCGGATGTGCCAGTTTGTTGCTGGATAACCACTTTCCTCTACCTGGGCCTTGGGATCCTTTCACAGCTCAAACACAGTACTTGTGACCAGCATGCAAGCAGCACTGCCTGTTGCCCCTCACCCCTGGGAAAGCATCAATCTAACATGAAATGTGATAAACTAGACTCAGCTATAAAGTCCCTCCAGAGAGTTTGAGATTGGTAGACACAGGGTAGACAAACATCACCTCCTCACTCTGACACTTAATGGTAGATACTCTCTGAAATTTTAACCATGTTTCCTGAAATAAGTTAGGTAAGCCGTGAATTTTTATCTGAAAGCCGTGCATTTCCATCTGAAAGTGTAGAAGCATAATTACTTTATAACCTTTGAAAACAACCAATTATTCATACTTTTCTATAACTAGCCAATGGAGTGAGACCAAACAAGACTTGAATCTCCAAGGCCATGGTTCTCAAAGTTTAACCTTCCTCAGGATCACCTGGAAGACTTGTTAAAATGCAGATGGCTAGGGTCCAACCCCAGAGTTTCTGATTTAGGAGGTCTAGAGTGGGGGCCTGAGAATTTTCATTTTTGCTATTTTTAATTTTTTAAATTGACAAATAAAATTGTACATATTTATTATGTACACTATGTTGTTTTGAAATACATATATGTAACTGAGAATTTTTATTTTGCATGTGGCCAGTTAAGCCAATGCTGTGGTCCTCTTTGAGAACCACCTTGCAAAGGAAATGATCTGGTTTGACCCATATCACACTCTCTTTTATTAAAATATTACCTGGTTGGGACTGCTTTTTTAGATGACAGGGGGTCAAATTATTCAAGCCCTTCAATTGTGAGATGGTCCTGGGAGGAGGGGTGACGAAGGTAATGGCTGGGCTGAAAGGTAAAGCTTCCATTTGTACCCTTCCGTTTAGGAAAGCTAGCTGAATGAAGTCACGAGGCTTGATTCCAGAGAGGCTGCAGGTGTGTGGTGTGCTTGTGTTCTTAGCTAAGGGATAACAGGAGGGGCACACAAATCCCCTCCTTGGCTCTAGCTAAGAAAACACGTTTCCCCTGCTCTCTGGCAGGGCTTTTCCATACATCTTTGTTTGGGGTTTGTAGGAGAAGTGGCAGGCTCCTAGGGAGGTGTTGTTGTCTGCAAGCTCTCAGAGGTGCAGCAAATTATATCTTTCCACAGGTTAGACTGACTTAACTTGAGATGGGGGACCACATTTCCAAGAGTCACACTGTGCCTTCCTAGGGCACAGAAATGGCTCAGTGTACCTACTTTTTTTTTTTAAATGAGAGGAGATTGATCTCCCCATGAGGGTGTGTGTGTGTTTAAGAAAACTCTCCACCACCTTAATTGCAGGTTCCTTAATAGCAGTGTATGAAAACACTTACAAGGATTTATACAATCTGAGTCCTTAGAGTGTCTCATACAGATTTTTGATCTTTGAAGGTTTCCAGGTCCCCTCCCCAAACCCCGCTCATTTTCTGTGCTTAACTTAGATTAAATCCGTTCTCCATCTGTGCTACAAGTTTCCTGTTAAAGTATCTAAAAATTTCTGGATGGGAAAAGCATGGTGAGACTCCAGCAGGTTTTTGGCTTTAGTGACGTTCTGTGATCTGCACGTTTTTCTGTGTCTGGAGCACATAATGGAAAAGACACACTTATTCAAAGAGCTTCATTGAATGCCATAGAGATAAAAAGTGATAAGTTTATTATTTAGAAGTCAGCCAGTGATCAACTCAAAAATGTAAATTGGAGGGTATAATGAACACTCTTGAAGTCTTTACTTCACAGCCCAGTGCTTCACCCAGAGGGGCCACTTTGGTATGGCTTGAAGAAGGGCAGGATGCCTGTCATTACATCTTCAGAGGACACCTGATGCCTCCTCCAAGCATAAGCCATTTTCCTTAATGACCAAGTAGCATACCATCATCAGGTATAATGATTGACACAGAATAGGTGCTTTAGAGTGATTTATGAATGAGTGAATAAATGAACATCATCCATAAACATAGCTGAGTCCTTCTTAAGTCTAGAAATATGTTCAATCTATCACACTTTGTGGGTTAATGAGTTCCATAAATTTACTTCCTGCCTTAGAAAATATTACTTCCTTTTTTTTCTTTTTGCATTAAAGTTATCTTTTCTAGAGGTTTGCAGAAGGAAGGAGGGCCTGTTTCTAATATTCTGGGAGTTGGCTCAAATCAAAGAAAGTCAATGCATACATTAATTATTTTTTGCTGTCTAACAAATTGCTTCAAACTTTAATGCCTTAAAAGAACAAACATTTATTATCTCATAGGGTTTCTGAGGGTGGAGAATTGAAGCTGTCTTTAGTTGGATGGTTTCAGCTCAGGGTCTCTCACTAACTTGCAGTTAAGATATTCCAGACCTTGAAGTCATCTGCAGCCTAGAACAGGGCTGCAGGACCTGCTTCCAGAGGGGGTCACTCACCTGGCCATTGGCAGGACATGTGAGTTCTTCACCATGTAGGCCTCTGTGTAGGGAGCATAGATGACCCCTCAGCCATGGGAGCTAGGCTTCCTCAGTGCCAGCAAGCCTTGAGAGAGCAGGCAAGCCAGGAGGAAGCCAGGGTGCCTTGTACCATCTAATATTCTAGAAGTCTAAACGATCTAAAAGTCTTACATTACCACCTCTACTTAATTCTTTAGAAGCGAGTCACAAACTCCAGCACACATTTAAGAAGAGAGAAATTGGGCTCCACCTTTTAAAGGAAGGACTATGAAGAACTTGTGTACAAATTTTAAAACCATTGCCATTCATGATAGCATTGGGAGAGAGCATCATTCCAGCACATTTAGTGCCTGGTGGAATTAAGTAATAGTAGCAGATGTACAGAACCTCAATACCTTCCTATAGACACTGAAGGTGTCTTACTGGCTGGGAGAGGAGAGAAATGTGACATTTTGAGGTTGGAAGGGTCTTGTTGGCACACACAGGTTGTTCCTGTGTGTTAAAGTACATTGAGATTACTCACATAATCAGTTTTGGAATTCTTTCCACTAGCGTCTTCTTGGACATAGGGAAAGGGAGAACTCTGCTTCCTGGAGCTTCCTTAGCAGATTTGAGGAGACCTTTAATGAAGCCCATTTATTCATATTTATTCACTCATTCAACCTTCACAAGGCACCCACAATCCGTCAACAGTCCTAAATCTGTAGTATACAAAGATGAGTAATTCAGGACTTCTGTTTCAGAGAGAGAAAATCTAGTTTGGGTGAGGGGAGTCAGTCAAAGAAGATCACCGACTACCATGAGAGCGCTGTGTGTGGTTCGTGCAGGAGGAGCTGTGGATTCACAGGAGAAGGAAGTAGTTACTTACTCTTCCCTGGGTGGGAGCTGGGGAAGGAGGTGGGGAAGGATTGGAGGGAACATGACTGAATAATGAATCTTTGAGCTAAGCCTGGAAAGAAAAGAAAGAAGGAAGGGGTAGGGAAGTTCCAGAGAACCATAGCATGTGCAAATGTACAGAGGCATGGGGCCATGTGTACCCAGTTAAGAAACACCAAGTACTATTCCTCCATAGAGCCAGCACAGAGGAATGAAACACAGCTGAAAAGGCATTTTGTTGCCAGTGCTAAAAGTTCTTGTACATTGTGCTGTAAAGTGTGGGATTTATTACTAGTAGTCTCCAAAGTAGAATAAGGAAGTCTACCCTGAAGAGTCATCTACTCCGCCCCCAATCCCAGCAACAATGTGCAATAAAGCAATGAAGGTTTACTGTTACATCCTATATGAACAGAGGGTCAGCAAGCCAGGCAAAAGCATTCTTTCTATAGATATTTCCATTAGGAAACACAGTACAGACTCCTCTGAGATAAAATAGAACAGGAAGCCTGAATAGGTATGAAAGCGATAACCCTGAGTTTTCAACTTTGAGTGATAAGCAGACAGAATCACCTACCACAAACAGTTGCTCAGTCTGGACACTCCACAAAGACACCCAGCAGAGGGGGTGTGAGGGCTAACAACTTCCCTGAGAGCTCTTGTCCACTCTGGGGTGGACAAGACAAGCGGTGCCCCCTTCTCATTCACCCAAGGTTCAGCATGTGGCATTGGTACAGAGACTGAAGGGGAGTAAGTGAGGGTGCAGGAAGAATCTTGGGTTTGATTTTAGGCATGTTGTCTTTACAATTGTAAGGAACTTTCGGCTGGCATGTCCACTGACAATAGAAAATAATGATCTAGAGCCCAGGAAGGACAGTGGGAAGAAAGGAGAGGTGGTAACTGAAGTTACTGGGACGGCTAAGATCATGGGTGGCATGGAGAACAAGAGGCATGGGGGCAGGTAGAGTGGGAGCAGCCAAGGGAGTGGTCAGAACTATTCCAAGCCAGAAGGAAATCCAGGGACAGGTGGCAACCCAAGAAATTGGGAGGAGACAATTTCAAGAAGGAATAGCCGATGGAGAAAGTCCAGATAAATGAGAAGAAAAAGATTTCAATGGGACTGGGAATTAGGAATTCATTCATCTCCCACAGAAAGAATTATCTCATTGGAACAGGGAGTGCAGTTATTTGATTAAATGATTAAAGAATGAAAAGGAGGTTAGATAATATAAATTAGAAATGTAAACTATTTATGTTATTAAGTTTTCCCAAGAAGGGAAGGATAGAGATGAAGGCCATATGGATCCTTTCAACACTGCTTGGAATTTCATTGAGCAAGTGTTGGATTCCTCTTAACCTGATGTTCAAGATATGTCTCTCCTTATGTGTGAAACAGGCCTTCTGTCCTCCCAGTACATGTTCCCCATTCAGTTCAACGCTCTTGCCCAGAATTGAAGCAGTTTTCCAGATGTGCATACAACATGATTTTGTGCAAAGGTTGAAGAAGCTTTTCCATTTTTTCCTAGTTGTCATTCTAATGATACCCAGAACTTATTTTCCATTTTGACTTCAGCAAGACATTGGTGGCACATCTTCAGGATTCTTTTTTTCTTCTGCCTTTTTTTTTTTTTTTTTTTTTTTTTGCAGTGCTGGGGCTTGACCCCAGGGCCTTGTGCTTGCGAGGCAGGCACTCTACCAACTGAGCTATATCCCCAGCCCTTCAGGATTCTTTATAAGGCAACGTTGTCCCTCTTCAGAATTTGCACACCTGTACTTTGTAAATAAAAATCTCTAAATATTTATTATTTGGACAAGTTGTTTCAGAGTCTGCAATTCTGTAGGCAATTTTTGTTCTTTTTTCTTAAATACATTTCCTGTGCCTTATCCATCCTGAAGCTCACATGTCACGTGTCCCACACAGACTCGTTTGTCTCCTCAGTATATCATTCAAATACTTAAGAGACAGCAAAAGTCTTTACAACCCTGAAGGTATTCCTTCTTTTGTGCTCCCTCTTTCCATCACTTATAAAATACCTTAGGTGGCACATTTTTTTTTCTGGAGACCCTGCTACTTATGATTCTTTATCTAGAAAAGCACTTATTGGCCCCTTAACTTTGGCTTTCTTAAAATCATTATCTCTTTATGAAACATTTCCCTTAGTGAGTCCTCATCCCAACTCAGGTTGACAATGTTTAAAATTACCTTTGAAACCAAATCTTGTCGAAGGTTTTTCAAAAATGGAAATAAAGTGGGTTTCCTGGAGTCTCATATTTTCACGCCTACCACCTCCAAACAGTCTGGTGGCTCTATCAGGAATAATTTCCTCTTATAGAAATCGTAATGCTTTATTTGTGAAATGTGCTGAAATGTTTAGTGACTCTAAGGTTTATGGTATTATAATTTTGCTCAGTTTTTCGAGATCTGTCTGCCAGGGACCTCATCGACTGTGGCAGGATGCCTGTTTTGATCAATATATACACAATGCTAGCTATAAATTCCCTCAAAATGCTTGGGTGGGTGCCCATGATTTATTTATTTCCATTTGCCAATTAGGTCTAGAGAGCCATGCTAATAGACTCTCTGGAAGAAGACAGAAAGATATCTTGGAGGGAAACAGCTGAAACAAAAAAGAAAAACCTTCCTGCTCTCTAAATTTAGAGCAAATCCATTACCATTTTTGTTTTACCTCAATTAACTTTATCCCTCAGAATTCATCTAGCGTCCAAGGAAATCTTATAGCCTGGAGAATTCCTCCATTAGTCTGGACTTTCAAAGTTCTTGTGAAATGTGTAGTCCCTGTGATCAGGGGATCTGAGCATACTGGTAGTTCATTATTACGATGGCGCTTGTGGGCGTCAGGAACGATAATGTCTGTATTTAATGGTATTTGTGGCTTGCCCCTGGCTTGCAATTACCTGCCAAGTGTAGTGGCTGGATTGAAAGCGTGATTGCAGCAGCCCATTTTAAGAGATATCCTACTGACTCTTTGATGACAATTTGACCTAGAGCAGTGTGTGTGTGTGTGTGTGTGTGTGTGTGTGTGTGTGTAAGGGGGAGGGGGTGCAGCTATTTCTCATTCCTTCTGAGCAGTAAGAGGAAACTTCCCAGGGAAGTAAATGATTCCAATAATAAATTTCTTCAATAATAGCTTTGCTTAACCAGCTAAATGTTCTTGATAAGACTCAATTGGCTGTCCTGAACTCACACCCTAGGCAAGAGACACCTGGTTTGTGGAGAACATGCTGAGCTCACATGTGGCCATGACAGTATATGGCTGTGACGGAGGTGTCTGGTCTCAGGAGAGGTTTATTGTCCACAGGGCTGAGAGTCTGACAGAACTGCTGCTGATTCAACCATTCTGCATTCATTTGTCTGGTGAGTGGGGCAGCAGCTGCTACCTTCTTACACCCTAAAAAAAAAAAAAGCGCTGCACAGATTGGACGACTCTGCAATATTA
>JAJEJO010060241.1:0-13410 GCA_020662805.1 Glaucomys volans | reverse complement strand
TTTCAAACCACAATTACCAATTTAATAAACTGATTCTCTCAAATATTTCCAACACCTAATATTTTAAATGGATAAATCTAACATGCAAGATATTTGCAATCATTATGAAACTCTTATAAATTTAATAAATCAGACTTATACATTTGAAAAAGCAGATTATCTTATCTATTTTAAACATCTTAGGACAGATAAAGCGAACATGAAGTAACACAGTATCTAGAAAACAGCTTACAAAAATCAGATGAACTCTAAACTTACATCTTCCTGAAGTTGCATACTCAGTTAGTTATCCAACTAAGGGGAGCCACTTACCATTAAGAACCTGCTGTAGTTATTTGGTTAAAAACACACCATGAGAAGGTTGCTAACTAAGGTTAGGGTAAGGAATGTGGCCTGAGAACAGCACCTAGGTACAAATTAAAGGATGGCACTTCTTCCTGAGTCCCAGGGTAGTGACTTCCAAGCCCCCTTTTATAATCTGGTTTTAGCTCTTCATCCTCACCAGACTCCAAGTTTATAGATTTCAGCTGGTTAAAATTTTAGTTTCATAATTCAATGAGTCAGGTATCTCTCATGGGCCTTTCAAGTTTAGTCCTTAACCAAATCTTCAACTTTGTGATACTTGATTTCTATAGCCAGAATTCTGAATCCCCTGCCTAAATTGCAATTCATATCTTTGCTGCCTGATTTGACATAATTAATTCAGCACCTTCTTTGTATTTTACTTTTTCATTTGTCTCAGCTCTATTCCAAAGTAATTTATGGAAAAAGAAAACATCTCATCCGCTCTTAGGGAGTTATTTTTCTATTGGACATAGCTAAGACATGTACATAAATCACCCATAATAAAAGGCAAAAATTGAGGCTACTGTGAATGTTAGAAGCAAATTTCTGTAAGGTCACTGTGGTAAGTAGAATTCTAAGATGTCCCTATGAACTTTGTCCCTAGTGTTAATGTTACTCATGCAATTATGTTATCTTACATGGCAAAAAAAAAAAAAAGATTTTCCAGATGTAACCAAGGTTACTAGACAGTTCATCTTTAGCTCAGGATGTTATCCAGATGGACCCAACTTAATCACAAGAGCCCTTTCAATGCAGGGAATTTTCTGTGTTGGTAGCAGAGAGGAAGTCAGCGAGGCACAGGAGACAGGGAATGTGAAGGAGGCTCTCTGTGATTGAGAGGGAGGGAGCCTCCAAGAAAGGACCTGAGAGTGGCCTCTTGGCGGTGGTCCCACAGGGGTAAGCCCCAAGGAAATGGAGAGCTCAGTCTTGTAACCACAAGGAACTGAATTCTGCCAACAATCCGAATGAGTTTGGAAGCAATTCTTCCCCAGAGGCTCCAAATAAGAGCTCAGTCCAACTGACACTTGATTTTGGCCTTGTGGGATCCTGAGCAAAACATTCAGCTGGACCACCCAGACTTCTGATTTATAGAACAGTGAGCTAAAAAAATGGACATTCTCTTAATGTGTTAAGTTTGTGGTAATTTGCTATGCAGCAAGAGAAAACAAATGCAATCACAGAAGTAAACTTTCTACTCAAGCCTAGAGACTCAACCTTATCAAACTTTGAAGTAAGTTTTTATGTTTGAAAGCATCTTTAAGGCATAAGGTCTCAGACATAAGGTCTAGTGTTTTCTGGAGGAACCAGCTGATGAGACTGGAAGAACAAGACTTGGTTGATTTAGAGAGGTTTCAGGAATCTGGGCAACGAGTTTAAGTATCTGAAGGCCTATAGCTCTCCTCTATTGGTAGAAATGTCTATGTCTTTCACTTTTTGGCATAAGGCATTAAAAGGAAACATCTTTTAGGTTGGAAAACACATTTTACTATGATTAGTAAGAAGCATTTTTAGCATATATAATTTATCCAGTTTTCAGGTTACCTAGCAAGACTACGAGAATGGAGTCGGGGCAAGTGAATGCCTTCAGAGAAAGACAGGAAAAGAGAAGGTGATGGCAATCAGGTGTTCTCTGTGAGGCGGTACAGGTGGGTCTACAGTGAGGAGCTTTGGCACCAGGCTGAGGCAGAGGGGTTCAGGACCAAGGGGAAGTACAAGTAGAAACAGGGTGAGGAGGACAAGGATGTGCAGCCGCACCTCACTGAGCCGAGCTTGCCTGCACAGAGAGATGTGAGAACAAACTCTGTCTGCTTTTATCTCCCCCCATGAAAGCCCATGTACAAAGAAATAGAAAGAAAGTTCTAAAACAACCACTTTTATGTTGTGTATACTTTCCCCCTCATCCTTTCTGGGAAGTAGTAATGACCTACAATGTCTTTAACTCATAGAGCACTCTTAACTTTTTCAAAGCACAGCCCGTACGATGATCTTTCATTTTCTGACTGGTCATGAAGATGAAGTTTATAGTCTTTTTATTGCTACTATTTTGACATTTTTATATACTTTTCCCCATACGGCATAGAATGTGTTACCCCCCTATAATTGCTTTTATATACTACTTGACTTAAAGATTGTTTTGAACCTTCTTGATCCTAAATCATTTTTATTTTCAGACAGTTAGAACAAGAGCTAGATTTTTTTTTAAATTACCAGTCTTCAAGTTGAAGGTATTGTTTTTTCCCTCCTTTCTTATGTTTACCTACCTAAAATGATACCAGTAGTTTCTTAAGAAATGAGATAAAAGATATTTTGAGCCTTTACGTTGCTGAAATCCAATTCTTTTTATAAGTATATGTGTGTGTGGGCATGTGTGTGTGTGTGTGTGTGTGTGTGTGTTTATATTAGTCCATATTTTCTTTCATATTTTTTAGTTGTAAATGGACACAATGCCTTTACTTTCTTTATTTTTATGTGGTGCTGAGGATTGAACCCAGTGCTTCACATGTGCCAGGCGAGCGCTCTACCACTGAGCTACAACTCCAGCCCCAGCCCATATTTTTTAAGCAAGGATTTAGATTCAACAGTGTGCTGATAATCTCATCACTGGTAATTTTATGAAAGAAAACAATTTACATCCACGAGACATCCCTAGTGTACCAAGAGTTTTCCAAAATTTCTGCTTTAATCTTACCTTATTCTACATCTGTCATTTTTAATGGTGAGAAAATAACTCAGTTTTGCAAAATATTTTGTTTGCAACTTTTTACCTTTGTCATCCACTAGAGTTTTATTTCATACTTATATAATATTACAGGTCTCATCAACCTTTATTTTAGTAAAGTTTTTTTTTCTTTTTGAACCAGGGATTGAACTCAGGGACACTCAGCCACTGAACCACATTCCCAGCCCTATTTTGTATTTTATTTAGAGACAGGGTCTCACTGAGTTGCTTAGGGCCTCGCTAAGTTGCTGAGGCTGGCTTTGAACTCGAGATCCTCCTGACTCAGCCTCCCAAGTCGCTTGGATTACAGGCGTGCGCCACCATGCCCAGCTTAAAGTTTTTTTTTCTAAAAGTCCTAACAGAGTAATGGCTATTGTTTTAGTTTTTCACCACTGTTACCAAAAGACCCAACAAGAACAATTTTAGAGGAGGAAAAGTATATTTGGTGCTCATGGTTTCAGAGATCCAAGTCCTAGTCCACAGCTCTGGGCCCAAGGCGAGGCAGGACGTCATGGGGGAAGGGTGTGGCAGAGGAAAGCAGCACAGGACATGACTACCAGAAAGCAGAGAGGCAAGAGCTGCACTCAACATGGACAAAATATATACCCCAAGAGCACGTCCCCTGTGACCACCTCCTCTAGTCACACCCTGTCTAGGGTCACCACTCAGTTAATCCTGGTTAGTGGATTAAAGCTCAGATTAGGTTAAGCTCTCATAACTCAGTCGATTCACCTCGAAATGTTCTTAGATTGTTTCACTTGTGAGCTTTTGGGGGACATCTCATATGTAAACCATAACAGCCATTAACATATGCTTTTCCTAATGGGAACTGAGGTCTCTCATCAAGTACCAGGTACTCAGTGTGTTGGTACCCCAGTATACTGAATAATTTCTTGGGTCCACAACTCCTGTCCTCAAAGGCTCAAAATGAGAAGAGCCAATGAACAAATGCAATCTTTTGGCTGTATATTCATTATATTGCCAATGATTATGAACTTACTTTTCTTATACACAAATATCTACATTGAAAGACAATATATAAAGAGTTTCATAAATAAAACAAACCAAGTTAGGTAGGAATGTGGGAGAGGTGGGTTTGGATGAGGAGAAAGGATTGGAGTCACTGCCTTAAGACACACCATGAGACTCATCCTGACTCTGATCTTTATTAAAAGAGACTTCGGCCATTTTTATGTAACATTTTTGAATTTAAGATTCCTAATCTGTTGTCTCCAGTGTCTGTAAAATAAAAATTGATACTGAACTTCCTTATAAAAAGATTCTTGGGCCCAAACAGATTTTGATTCACATATTACAAAACAAAACAAAACAAAACAAAACAAAACAAAACAACATGAATGGAAAGAAAGGAATATGTAGGAAACCTGTTCTTTTGTGGAAAGGGGCACAGGGAATTAGCTACATCCCTAGCCCTTTTTTATGATTTATTTATTTATTTATTTATTTATTTATTGGAACCAGGGATTGAACTCAGGGACACTTGGCCACTGAGCCACATCCCCAGCCCTATTTTGTATTTTATTTAGAGACAGGGTCTCACTGAGTTGCTTAAGGCCTCACTAAGTTGCTGTGCTGGCTTTGAACTCACGATCCTCCTGACTCAGCCTCCCAAGTCGCTTGGATTAATATTTTTAGACAGAGTCTTGCTAAGTTATTGAGGGTCTTGCTAAATTTCTGAGGCTGGCCTAAAACTTGAGATCCTCCTGCCTCAGGCTCCCAAATTGCTGGGATTATCTATTGGTGTGTGCCACTGGGCTGGCTAGGCAACCTCTTCTAAAGGAAACTTTGCTGACTTATGGATTATTGTGGCATGTTAATATCTCCCTCCCTCCCTCCCTTCCTTCCTTCCTTCCTTCCTTCCTTCCTTCCTTCCTTCCTTCCTTCCTCTTTCTTTCCTTTTTAGTGTACTGGGAACTGGACACGGGGCTACACTCCCAGCCCTGATATGTTCTCAACAAAGAGCTAAGACATACTTTCTAACCTACGGTATCTATTAAAATTATTAATGACCTGGGCTGCAAATAATAGACACCCATCCAGTAACATCTTAATCAATAAAGACATTTGATTATTTTATATAAGGATGAATTGGAGGTAGATATTTCTGAGTTTGATCTAGTGATTCAGTGACACAACTAGAGATTCTTTCCATCCTTTCACTTCATCATCCTCAATGCGATCACTTTTTGTCCTTGAATTATTGGGCATAGGTCACACAGTTGCCACACAATGGGTGTAATGTCCCAATACCAGCATTTTAAGCAAGAAGGAATAGGGAGAAGTAAAAAAGGCTTTTGTATCTTTTATGTCCCTGTAGAAGATTTTCCAGAAGTCATTAACTAGAATATGTCACTTGACTACCCTTATCTGCAAGCAAAACTGAGAAAGCAAACAGTCTTATGTTTTTAGTCCTTATAATAGAAGGCAGGTGTGGAGAAATGGGGGCTTGGAATAACTATTGCATTAGTGAAAAAAGAATGTTACCCCACTGAGAACAAGACAGAAAAGAAGACTGTTGGAAATTATCAGATATCTGGTCTACTACTCTAGATGTGGAAGCTAAACTAAAGGATTTATTGCCTCAAGTTTTGGTCATTATGGTGACAGCATTAACAGAAATCATGTTTTGGGGACAGACTGACGAAGAGTTTTAAATGCTGCTTTGTTTTTTAGGTCTGTTCCAAGAATATTGAGATGGTAATAATTTGATATGGTTGAGAACCTTCTTTAGAACCGGGACTTGAAAGTTTCTCTGGGCTTCTTAACCAGTCTGACTTCCTCTCCCACCTCTGCAAACTTAGAGGACTATAAAAACAAAACAAAACAAAACAAAACAAATAAACAAACAAACAAAAAGAACAAAACAAAACTCCATATATTTGTAACAACTACCCCTACAAAATGTCCAGGAGTCTTCTCTTAGGAAAAATAACACAGAGAAAAACACAATGACAATTATGTAGTAAGTTATATGGCATCTCAAAATATTTCAAAAGTATGTTTTTAATTCATTTTCTACCATTTATTTGTAATCTACCACGCACCACCATTGAGAAATGTGATTGTAGAAATCACTTTCACTGAACATTAAGAGATAAAATAATCTTACCTTCAGGGCTATAATTGAGTGGTTATGATTAAAGAAATTATAGGTCAGCTCCCTGAGATTAACAACAACGGTGGAGTGGAGTAAGCATGTTGAGAAGAACAATGAGGTATTTGATCTGCAGTTTTTTAATGTTCTGACATATTTGCTTCCTGTTGCTTATAATAAGACTACACATACAGTTATTTAGTTCTTTGCATTTGTAAATCAGAAGCACTGTGCGAACATTATCTTAATAGCTATGAAAGCCTTGAATTGAGAGGCTACTTTATGTAAGTAGAAGCAATGGGTCCTCCTCCTCTTGAACTCAGAAGGAAGCTTTTACTTCCTAAGCAAAAATTGAGTGACAGGAGGGAATAATGACATAATATCATGGTCCTTTGCCTGTCTTTGTCTAAATCTAGTGTTTTTCTGTGATACCGGATGTGCCAGTTTGTTGCTGGATAACCACTTTCCTCTACCTGGGCCTTGGGATCCTTTCACAGCTCAAACACAGTACTTGTGACCAGCATGCAAGCAGCACTGCCTGTTGCCCCTCACCCCTGGGAAAGCATCAATCTAATATGAAATGTGATAAACTAGACTCAGCTATAAAGTCCCTCCAGAGAGTTTGAGATGGGTAGACACAGGGTAGACAAACATCACCTCCTCACTCTGACACTTAATGGTAGATACTCTCTGAAATTTTAACCATGTTTCCTGAAATAAGTTAGGTAAGCCGTGAATTTTTATCTGAAAGCCGTGCATTTCCATCTGAAAGTGTAGAAGCATAATTACTTTATAACCTTTGAAAACAACCAATTATTCATACTTTTCTATAACTAGCCAATGGAGTGAGACCAAACAAGACTTGAATCTCCAAGGCCATGGTTCTCAAAGTTTAACCTTCCTCAGGATCACCTGGAAGACTTGTTAAAATGCAGATGGCTAGGGTCCAACCCCAGAGTTTCTGATTTAGGAGGCCTAGAGTGGGGGCCTGAGAATTTTCATTTTTGCTATTTTTAATTTTTTAAATTGACAAAATTGTACATATTTATTATGTACACTATGTTGTTTTGAAATACATATATGTAACTGAGAATTTTTATTTTGCATGTGGCCAGTTAAGCCAATGCTGTGGTCCTCTTTGAGAACCACCTTGCAAAGGAAATGATCTCGTTTGACCCATATCACACTCTCTTTTATTAAAATATTACCTGGTTGGGACTGCTTTTTTAGATGACAGGGGGTCAAATTATTCAAGCCCTTCAATTGTGAGATGGTCCTGGGAGGAGGGGTGACGAAGGTAATGGCTGGGCTGAAAGGTAAAGCTTCCATTTGTACCCTTCCGTTTAGGAAAGCTAGCTGAATGAAGTCACGAGGCTTGATTCCAGAGAGGCTGCAGGTGTGTGGTGTGCTTGTGTTCTTAGCTAAGGGATAACAGGAGGGGCACACAAATCCCCTCCTTGGCTCTAGCTAAGAAAACACGTTTCCCCTGCTCTCTGGCAGGGCTTTTCCATACATCTTTGTTTGGGGTTTGTAGGAGAAGTGGCAGGCTCCTAGGGAGGTGTTGTTGTCTGCAAGCTCTCAGAGGTGCAGCAAATTATATCTTTCCACAGGTTAGACTGACTTAACTTGAGATGGGGGACCACATTTCCAAGAGTCACACTGTGCCTTCCTAGGGCACAGAAATGGCTCAGTGTACCTACTTTTTTTTTTTAAATGAGAGGAGATTGATCTCCCCATGAGGGTGTGTGTGTGTTTAAGAAAACTCTCCACCACCTTAATTGCAGGTTCCTTAATAGCAGTGTATGAAAACACTTACAAGGATTTATACAATCTGAGTCCTTAGAGTGTCTCATACAGATTTTTGATCTTTGAAGGTTTCCAGGTCCCCTCCCCAAACCCCGCTCATTTTCTGTGCTTAACTTAGATTAAATCCGTTCTCCATCTGTGCTACAAGTTTCCTGTTAAAGTATCTAAAAATTTCTGGATGGGAAAAGCATGGTGAGACTCCAGCAGGTTTTTGGCTTTAGTGACGTTCTGTGATCTGCACGTTTTTCTGTGTCTGGAGCACATAATGGAAAAGACACACTTATTCAAAGAGCTTCATTGAATGCCATAGAGATAAAAAGTGATAAGTTTATTATTTAGAAGTCAGCCAGTGATCAACTCAAAAATGTAAATTGGAGGGTATAATGAACACTCTTGAAGTCTTTACTTCACAGCCCAGTGCTTCACCCAGAGGGGCCACTTTGGTATGGCTTGAAGAAGGGCAGGATGCCTGTCATTACATCTTCAGAGGACACCTGATGCCTCCTCCAAGCATAAGCCATTTTCCTTAATGACCAAGTAGCATACCATCATCAGGTATAATGATTGACACAGAATAGGTGCTTTAGAGTGATTTATGAATGAGTGAATAAATGAACATCATCCATAAACATAGCTGAGTCCTTCTTAAGTCTAGAAATATGTTCAATCTATCACACTTTGTGGGTTAATGAGTTCCATAAATTTACTTCCTGCCTTAGAAAATATTACTTCCTTTTTTTTCTTTTTGCATTAAAGTTATCTTTTCTAGAGGTTTGCAGAAGGAAGGAGGGCCTGTTTCTAATATTCTGGGAGTTGGCTCAAATCAAAGAAAGTCAATGCATACATTAATTATTTTTTGCTGTCTAACAAATTGCTTCAAACTTTAATGCCTTAAAAGAACAAACATTTATTATCTCATAGGGTTTCTGAGGGTGGAGAATTGAAGCTGTCTTTAGTTGGATGGTTTCAGCTCAGGGTCTCTCACTAACTTGCAGTTAAGATATTCCAGACCTTGAAGTCATCTGCAGCCTAGAACAGGGCTGCAGGACCTGCTTCCAGAGGGGGTCACTCACCTGGCCATTGGCAGGACATGTGAGTTCTTCACCATGTAGGCCTCTGTGTAGGGAGCATAGATGACCCCTCAGCCATGGGAGCTAGGCTTCCTCAGTGCCAGCAAGCCTTGAGAGAGCAGGCAAGCCAGGAGGAAGCCAGGGTGCCTTGTACCATCTAATATTCTAGAAGTCTAAACGATCTAAAAGTCTTACATTACCACCTCTACTTAATTCTTTAGAAGCGAGTCACAAACTCCAGCACACATTTAAGAAGAGAGAAATTGGGCTCCACCTTTTAAAGGAAGGACTATGAAGAACTTGTGTACAAATTTTAAAACCATTGCCATTCATGATAGCATTGGGAGAGAGCATCATTCCAGCACATTTAGTGCCTGGTGGAATTAAGTAATAGTAGCAGATGTACAGAACCTCAGTACCTTCCTATAGACACTGAAGGTGTCTTACTGGCTGGGAGAGGAGAGAAATGTGACATTTTGAGGTTGGAAGGGTCTTGTTGGCACACACAGGTTGTTCCTGTGTGTTAAAGTACATTGAGATTACTCACATAATCAGTTTTGGAATTCTTTCCGCTAGCGTCTTCTTGGACATAGGGAAAGGGAGAACTCTGCTTCCTGGAGCTTCCTTAGCAGATTTGAGGAGACCTTTAATGAAGCCCATTTATTCATATTTATTCACTCATTCAACCTTCACAAGGCACCCACAATCCGTCAACAGTCCTAAATCTGTAGTATACAAAGATGAGTAATTCAGGACTTCTGTTTCAGAGAGAGAAAATCTAGTTTGGGTGAGGGGAGTCAGTCAAAGAAGATCACCGACTACCATGAGAGCGCTGTGTGTGGTTCGTGTAGGAGGAGCTGTGGATTCACAGGAGAAGGAAGTAGTTACTTACTCTTCCCTGGGTGGGAGCTGGGGAAGGAGGTGGGGAAGGATTGGAGGGAACATGACTGAATAATGAATCTTTGAGCTAAGCCTGGAAAGAAAAGAAAGAAGGAAGGGATAGGGAAGTTCCAGAGAACCATAGCATGTGCAAATGTACAGAGGCATGGGGCCATGTGTACCCAGTTAAGAAACACCAAGTACTATTCCTCCATAGAGCCAGCACAGAGGAATGAAACACAGCTGAAAAGGCATTTTGTTGCCAGTGCTAAAAGTTCTTGTACATTGTGCTGTAAAGTGTGGGATTTATTACTAGTAGTCTCCAAAGTAGAATAAGGAAGTCTACCCTGAAGAGTCATCTACTCCGCCCCCAATCCCAGCAACAATGTGCAATAAAGCAATGAAGGTTTACTGTTACATCCTATATGAACAGAGGGTCAGCAAGCCAGGCAAAAGCATTCTTTCTATAGATATTTCCATTAGGAAACACAGTACAGACTCCTCTGAGATAAAATAGAACAGGAAGCCTGAATAGGTATGAAAGCGATAACCCTGAGTTTTCAACTTTGAGTGATAAGCAGACAGAATCACCTACCACAAACAGTTGCTCAGTCTGGACACTCCACAAAGACACCCAGCAGAGGGGGTGTGAGGGCTAACAACTTCCCTGAGAGCTCTTGTCCACTCTGGGGTGGACAAGACAAGCGGTGCCCCCTTCTCATTCACCCAAGGTTCAGCATGTGGCATTGGTACAGAGACTGAAGGGGAGTAAGTGAGGGTGCAGGAAGAATCTTGGGTTTGATTTTAGGCATGTTGTCTTTACAATTGTAAGGAACTTTCGGCTGGCATGTCCACTGACAATAGAAAATAATGATCTAGAGCCCAGGAAGGACAGTGGGAAGAAAGGAGAGGTGGTAACTGAAGTTACTGGGATGGCTAAGATCATGGGTGGCATGGAGAACAAGAGGCATGGGTGGCAGGTAGAGTGGGAGCAGCCAAGGGAGTGGTCAGAACTATTCCAAGCCAGAAGGAAATCCAGGGACAGGTGGCAACCCAAGAAATTGGGAGGAGACAATTTCAAGAAGGAATAGCCGATGGAGAAAGTCCAGATAAATGAGAAGAAAAAGATTTCAATGGGACTGGGAATTAGGAATTCATTCATCTCCCACAGAAAGAATTATCTCATTGGAACAGGGAGTGCAGTTATTTGATTAAATGATTAAAGAATGAAAAGGAGGTTAGATAATATAAATTAGAAATGTAAAATATTTATGTTATTAAGTTTTCCCAAGAAGGGAAGGATAGAGATGAAGGCCATATGGATCCTTTCAACACTGCTTGGAATTTCATTGAGCAAGTGTTGGATTCCTCTTAACCTGATGTTCAAGATATGTCTCTCCTTATGTGTGAAACAGGCCTTCTGTCCTCCCAGTACATGTTCCCCATTCAGTTCAACGCTCTTGCCCAGAATTGAAGCAGTTTTCCAGATGTGCATACAACATGATTTTGTGCAAAGGTTGAAGAAGCTTTTCCATTTTTTCCTAGTTGTCATTCTAATGATACCCAGAACTTATTTTCCATTTTGACTTCAGCAAGACATTGGTGGCACATCTTCAGGATTCTTTTTTTCTTCTGCCTTTTTTTTTTTTTTTTTTTTTTTTTGCAGTGCTGGGGCTTGACCCCAGGGCCTTGTGCTTGTGAGGCAGGCACTCTACCAACTGAGCTATATCCCCAGCCCTTCAGGATTCTTTATAAGGCAACGTTGTCCCTCTTCAGAATTTGCACACCTGTACTTTGTAAATAAAAATCTCTAAATATTTATTATTTGGACAAGTTGTTTCAGAGTCTGCAATTCTGTAGGCAATTTTTGTTCTTTTTTCTTAAATACATTTCCTGTGCCTTATCCATCCTGAAGCTCACATGTCACGTGTCCCACACAGACTCGTTTGTCTCCTCAGTATATCATTCAAATACTTAAGAGACAGCAAAAGTCTTTACAACCCTGAAGGTATTCCTTCTTTTGTGCTCCCTCTTTCCATCACTTATAAAATACCTTAGGTGGCACATTTTTTTTTCTGGAGACCCTGCTACTTATGATTCTTTATCTAGAAAAGCACTTATTGGCCCCTTAACTTTGGCTTTCTTAAAATCATTATCTCTTTATGAAACATTTCCCTTAGTGAGTCCTCATCCCAACTCAGGTTGACAATGTTTAAAATTACCTTTGAAACCAAATCTTGTCGAAGGTTTTTCAAAAATGGAAATAAAGTGGGTTTCCTGGAGTCTCATATTTTCACGCCTACCACCTCCAAACAGTCTGGTGGCTCTATCAGGAATAATTTCCTCTTATAGAAATCGTAATGCTTTATTTGTGAAATGTGCTGAAATGTTTAGTGACTCTAAGGTTTATGGTATTATAATTTTGCTCAGTTTTTCGAGATCTGTCTGCCAGGGACCTCATCGACTGTGGCAGGATGCCTGTTTTGATCAATATATACACAATGCTAGCTATAAATTCCCTCAAAATGCTTGGGTGGGTGCCCATGATTTATTTATTTCCATTTGCCAATTAGGTCTAGAGAGCCATGCTAATAGACTCTCTGGAAGAAGACAGAAAGATATCTTGGAGGGAAACAGCTGAAACAAAAAAGAAAAACCTTCCTGCTCTCTAAATTTAGAGCAAATCCATTACCATTTTTGTTTTACCTCAATTAACTTTATCCCTCAGAATTCATCTAGCGTCCAAGGAAATCTTATAGCCTGGAGAATTCCTCCATTAGTCTGGACTTTCAAAGTTCTTGTGAAATGTGTAGTCCCTGTGATCAGGGGATCTGAGCATACTGGTAGTTCATTATTACGATGGCGCTTGTGGGCGTCAGGAACGATAATGTCTGTATTTAATGGTATTTGTGGCTTGCCCCTGGCTTGCAATTACCTGCCAAGTGTAGTGGCTGGATTGAAAGCGTGATTGCAGCAGCCCATTTTAAGAGATATCCTACTGACTCTTTGATGACAATTTGACCTAGAGCAGTGTGTGTGTGTGTGTGTGTGTGTGTGTGTGTGTGTGTAAGGGGGAGGGGGTGCAGCTATTTCTCATTCCTTCTGAGCAGTAAGAGGAAACTTCCCAGGGAAGTAAATGATTCCAATAATAAATTTCTTCAATAATAGCTTTGCTTAACCAGCTAAATGTTCTTGATAAGACTCAATTGGCTGTCCTGAACTCACACCCTAGGCAAGAGACACCTGGTTTGTGGAGAACATGCTGAGCTCACATGTGGCCATGACAGTATATGGCTGTGACGGAGGTGTCTGGTCTCAGGAGAGGTTTATTGTCCACAGGGCTGAGAGTCTGACAGAACTGCTGCTGATTCAACCATTCTGCATTCATTTGTCTGGTGAGTGGGGCAGCAGCTGCTACCTTCTTACACCCTAAAAAAAAAAAAGCGCTGCACAGATTGGACGACTCTGCAATATTA